>JANHAO010028151.1:0-10677 GCA_026873985.1 Saraca asoca
CTTAAAACCTAAAAGACCTAAACTAAACTAAACTGAATGTCCCTCCTTTTGGCTTCAAGCATGGCATTTATAGGCTTTTCCAAGCCCGGAACACGACTGTGTCCCACGACATGGCTAGGCCATGTTTCGGGTTAGTCTTGCTTCTAGAAGGCCACTCAGCCATGCATGGAACACAGCCGTGTTTAGGGGCATGGCCAGGCCGTGTTCCACGCTGGATTTTGGCTCCTAAATTGCTTTCTTCTGCACTTTTGACTTGGTCCTTTTATGTCTTCTTCCTTGGTTCCTCTTGACTCAAGTGTGCTTCATTCTTCATCTTCTTATTGTTCCCTTGGAGCTCTTTTCCACCATCCTAAAATACAAAAGCAAAATAAAGCAGTATCGAGAACTAAACTAATAAAACTAAGGAAAAACTTAAACAAAAGCCACAAATTAATAACTATTTAAGAGGTGATGTCCATCATTTTTACAGGTACATTTTTCACTTATCAGGAGGCACAATCATATTTATTAATACTAATATTTTGAAATGCAAGAGAAGTTGTTGGGGAAATCACTTATGTTCCTCGACATGTTTAAATACACCCACCAACATATGGGTGGATAAACAATTGGAAAGGATCTATGTAAATGTTTACAAATTTATTTATACATATTTTAAGTTAGCAAATTATTATGACAAATTTAACTTTTTAATTTTTATATTTTGCACACTGCAACCACTCAAAATGTTGCAGAGAATTTGCCCACCAAGCCTATTACAACCACCATCTCCAATTTTTCATAGTTCATTCCTGAGGCTGAAAAGTTGGTCTAACTTCAGATGGTAGGCAAGTAAAACCTAGGCAAAAGCTATGGTCCACCCAGCCTACTATAGCCACCACCTCTAATGCTACACAGTTCACTCCCTACACCCTTTCAGTAACAAACTCCAAACTCGCCAACCATAGTGGAGGATACCAAGTCATGAAACAAGCTAGAGGGTCGCACGTGAGTATAATTATAATTATTTTCCTCATACTTTATTTATTATAATTAATAATGTGTTTTTTTTTTATGTTAATAGGTTCATCGATCCCATTTTCACCATGTGGGTCATATAGGCCATCATTGAGAGTAAATTTGATAAAGCATGGTCCAACTGAAAGAAAGTGGATCTCAAGATACGAGGTTTGTTGTGAAAGATATTTAAGGTAAAAATCATACATGTCTATTTCATTTTAACAATAATTTTCTATATGAATATTATGGATAATACTAATTTCAATTATTTTACAAGACAAGTATAGGTGGGACCCTTGCAATGAAGCCACCATCAAGAGGAGCGTTGACTTGAAGGTGGCTAAGCAACTTTGAATTATGATGTGGGGGGCCTGGAAGAAGGCCCAAAAGCCTTGATGGTCACTAAGGAGGCCTGAGGGAGGCTCTTAGAAACTTGGGAAGCTTTGGACTACAAAAATGTTTCTTAGTAGATTAAGAAGAACCAAGCCTCCACCAATGGACAGGAACATACCTATCACACAAGTGGTTCCACTTCTATCACTGAGCATAGAAGACATTTGGTGAGTACTCACACCAATTCAATTACATGTAGCTTAGAGCTAACTTTCATTTTAATTTGATTCTTGTTTATTACTACTAATTTTTTGAATGTAGGAGAAGTTGCTAGGGAGGTCACCCACCATCCTAGATGTGTTCAAGTACACCCACCACAAAAAGGACAACATGTGGTGGATGAACGATTGGAAAGGATCTATGTAAGTGTCTATAAATTTATTTATGTATTTTTAACTTAAGAAATTACTGTGATACATCTAACTTTTTAATTTTTATTTTTTGCATACTACAACCACTCAAAAGGCTACAGAGATTCTATCGACCTAGTCTACTGCAGCTATCATCTCCAATTCTTCATAGATTACTCTCAAAGCTAAGGAGGTGGCCTAGCTTCAAATGATAGGCAGTTCAAATCAGGACAGAATCTATGGTCCACCTAGCCTACTGCAGCCACCACCTCGATGTTTTACAATTCACTCCCGAGGTTGAGGCCATGATGGCTTAGCTTTAAATGGTAGGTAGGCCAAATTAGGACAAAATTTATGGTCTTGGTGTAAAGGCCCCCTCTATTGGCACTGGGAACTTGAAGTGCAATCCTTCCCCCTCATTAGGGGTTTTTAATAAGGAAGAGATAGAGCTTCGAGTCACAGTCTGAATGATGAGATTACTCGCAAGGAAGCATCCTTCAAGCAAGAGCTGTCATGCCTCAACTATAAGATCATGACCTTAGAAGGAAGTAGTAATGAAACAAGTAAAAGATCAAGACTATCTTCGACGCCCTGATCTTGTGTTCCACTACTATTCCCAAGTAGCACAACAACGATGAAGAGTAGTAGAATGAGTAGGATCACTAGAACCTAGGTATTCCTTAATTTTATATTATTTTTTTTCATTTTGTAATAATTTGAAGGAATATTTCAATAATATTTATGAAAATAAATTTAATTTATTTCAATATTATCGACTTCATTTTAATCAATTTCAATATTTATTTAATTAATTTCTAATATAATAATACAAAATAATATATATGTGTGTGTGCACTTCCTCACAGTTTATGTCATGGGGAAGCAATAAAACAAACATTAAACTTTTTTTGCACATTCAAACAACTAGTACTATGAGAAACTTTTAAAAATATCTAAAACCACAATTATCGTGGAAAATTTATGCACGCCTCATTTTCCTATGGTTTTTAAACCATGAGAAAAACCATAGGAAAATGGTTTCCCCAAAGTAATTAAAAAATTTTCCACAATAATGACAGTGAAAAATTAACTAATTTTTAATAGCAAAGACTATACTTTTGTTGTCTCTTAGTTTAGGTAAAATCTTTCTTTTTATAATTATGATCGGATGAAAATGCTAATTCACCTATTTATTTAAAGGGTTGTGCTTTCACACAAGGAGAATTATACAAAACTTGTAATTAATACAAAGAATTTCATATATTTTTGCAATATTGCTTTTGCAAAGATTGAAAAAAAAAAGGATGCTAAAAAACTTACAATTAATATAAGAATTATATTTTTTATAATGTTTTCACAAAAAGTTGTTATTTTTTATATAAAGTGACAAATTTTCAAAATAATTGAAATTTTTATTTTTTGTGTACTTGTTATATACAAAATTACAACCCTTTATAAAAAAGTATGCAAAATATAAAAAAAATCCTAAAAACCACAAAAAAAAGAGTCTGCATGAAAGAATTGTCCTTATTTATAATAATAGCAAGGAGAAAGTGTTTGACAGAGTCTTCGCTAATCCTAATTTCCAGATTGTGTGAGAACACATCATTTTGGCAGTGGTCTATAATAATGGCTAATGAGACTATGCATAAGTAGAATAAAGGGGGAAAAAAGAAATGCTAATTATACACTAATTTTTTCTCCCGCAATACTTCTACAAAATCAACTAAAGAAATATAAATTATTTTGAAATTTACAAGGCTCGCCTATAAAGCTTTTTAATGACCTTAATTAATCTTTGTGTGAATATTGTAAGTATGATGTAAAAATTATCAAAATATCTTCTTATATTAAAAAAGGTAGGGCAGAAGTTTTGACATATAATTGGTTGTGAGATCTTTAAGTCCGAGTATAATTACAGTTTTAAGACCCGCCATAAAAAGAGAGAGATACATGAAGTTACATTTCCTCTATTTCAAGTCATTCAACTGGGCTAGCCTAGTCTACGAGATAACGTTTTTTAAAGAATGCCACTTTTTATTTCTTTCTTTCCTAAAGCAAAGCATGCTTTTCCTAAAGTGTGCCAAAGAAATGCATTATGTACTCTTACTTTTACCTAAAAATCGAGATAGAAATGGCCCACTGAAAAGTGAGAAACTGATCTAATAATACAAAACAGACAAAGCAAGCAGACCTACTGTAGAACTTGGTCGATAGTCACGCCCAATGCATCTTTCTCTATAGCGTTATGGTTGTTAGCAACTAAGTCTATGATAGGAAAGTTTATTCACACCTAGTTGTCTACTAGGCAAACAATTACAGCCCAATGTGAAGTCATCCCTTGCTATTTGGGATGTGACTTGTTCGAATTGAATGCAGATCATAGAAAGTAATGTGGATAATTGTAATAGTTGGTAACAAAAATCAATGCTTCATAAATTAATAAATGATAGATAAGTGAAAAAGTAATTTTTAAACTTATAATTCACTTCTCAATTTTTTTTCATCAACAATTACAGTGATCCATTTTACTCTTTAAAAATATCTCATACACTTTGAAAGATCCAAATTCTGCTATTTTAAAGTTAACTTTTTATCTTATAATTGGCATGTTTTGAAGAATTTGGTCAACTTCTATTAATTTACTTGTAGAGATTGAAGAAAAAACAGTGAATAGAGTCCTAGAAGGACAAATGAAGATGTATTTTTTGAGTGGAGCCAGATATCATGGAAATAAAATATCAATTATCAAAATATCATTGAAGTCATATAAAATTATAAAAAAAAAAAATTATCTCATGGGTTGGACTGCACAAAAGAGTTGATTTATAGAACTAATTTAGTAAATAGTAAGTTATGGCTACAAAAAAAACTTGACTTAAATATTTGATGATGAAATGACTAAACCAAAAGCTTTGAAGGGGAAAAGTTCAAGTCTTGATCGAAATTAGACATCGAAACATTGCAACGTTATATGATTTTGTTCTTAGATCATTCATAATCATCTTTATTGATTCATAAGAATTTCTAGTAAATGATGATACACAATCAAATTCAAAAGTTTCTAACACATTGATAAATGTTGTTAAAACAATGGCTAGTGCTTTATTACACATGCATTGTGTTTGTTCTTACTCTGATTATTCATTGTGACATAATAAGTGTAATAAGTGTAGAGAGAGAGAGAGGTAAAAGCATAGGAAAAAAAATTTCTGATTAATTAATTATGAATAGACATGTATGTATATATATATATACACACACACACACTAGACAAGCCCTATTCTAACTAAGCCTTAAACTAACTAGGCTAAACTCTTTACATAAGATAACATAAGTATGATACAATACATATTCACATAATCTAACACTCCACCTCAAGCTAGAGTATAGAGATTATCTACACCAAGCTTGTTATAAATAAATTCAATATGAGGACCTTTAAGAGATTTAGTAAGAATATCAACTAGTTGGTCATTAGAGTTGATATGGCTAGTGATAATACAACCAGATAGGACCTTCTCTTGAATAAAATGAGAGTTGATTTTTATATTTTTAGTCCTCTCATGAAAAATTGGGTTGGAGGTAATAAGAAAAGTAGGTTGATTATCACATAATAACTTCATCTGAGAAATTTCTGTAAACTTCAGCTCTTGAATCAGTTGCTTAATCCACATAAGCTCACATGTTACCAAAGCCATAGCTTGATATTCTACCTCAGCACTTGACCTGGCCACAACCTCCTGCTTCTTACTTTCTCGGAAGACAAGATTTTCTCCAATAAGAGCACAATATTCTGAAGTAGACTATCTATCAGAAAGGGACCTAGCCCAGTCAGCATCTGAGTAGCCAACTACTTGTGTGTGACCCTTATTCTCATATAACAATCCTTGACCAAGTGAACCCTTAATATACCTTAGAATTCAAGTGACTGCATCCTAATGACTATCACATGGAGATTGAAGAAACTGGCCAACAACACAGACAATGAAGGAAATGTCTAGCAATGATAAGAAAATTCAACTTATCCATTAGTCACTGATATCTTCTAGGATCAGAAAAAAGCTTCCCCTATCCTAGAAGAAGTTTGGTATTAGGATCGATAGGAGAGTCGATTGATCTACAATCTAACATACTAGATTCTTCAAGGATATCTAAAGCATACTTACACTGAAAAATAATAATACCAGAATTGGATTGTCCAACCTCGATACCGAGAAAATATTTAAGCATACCCAAGTCTTTGGTCTGCAAGTGTTTAAATAAATATTTCTTTAATTGATAAATGCCATTATGATCATTCCCAGTTATAACAATGTCATCAATATAAACAACTAGATAAATGCATTGTCCTTGTGAATTATGCCTGTAGAAAATAGTGTGATCAGATTCACATCTAACCATACCAAATTCTTGAATAACAGTACTAAAACATCCAAACCAAGCATAAGGGGATTGCTTTAAACTGTAAAGAGAGTGTCAAAGTCTACAGACTAGACTAGAACCAAACTCCCCCTGAATAACAAAACAAGGTGATTATTCCATATAAATTTTCTCTTGAAGTTCACCGCAAAGAAATGCATTTTTAATGTCTAACTAGTACAAAGGCTAAAAACATACTGCAGCTATAGAAATAAACAAATGAACAAAGGACATCTTTGTAATGGGGGAAAAAGATCACAGTAATCTTATCCATAAACTTAGGTATAACCTTTAGCAATCAATCGGGACTTATGCTGATCAACTTTACCATCGAGACCTACTTTCATAATGTAAATCTAGCAACAATCAACAGTCCCAAGTATCATTAGCATGCAAAGTAGTCATTTTTTCTACCATAGCCTGATGCGACCCTAGATTTAAAAGTGCCTCTCTAGTAGTTTTAGGAACAAAAATTGTAAATAAAGAATAGATAAAAGCATAAAAGGGTGAAGACAAATGATGATAATTGAGAAAATTATAAATAAGATAGGGATTACAAGTAGAATGAGTACTTTTCTAATAGCAATGAGAAATTGGTCCTTAGGAGGTAGGTCCACAGTAAGGGGAGATGCTGGAGTAGGAAGTGAGCCAACAAGCACCTCTAGATAATCAAAAGAAACTAGAGGGATGTTAATTTCAATATAAGTATGAGATTCCTAATGATATACTTGCAGTGGCATAGAGGATGAAGTAGACTCAGGAACAATAGGATGAAGATGAAGAAGAGGAGGAATATAAGGAATAGGGAGGACTTCTCTCAATAAGTTTTGTTGTGGTTTGGTAGATGTAGAACAGAAGGAAGATGACTCAAAGAAGGTGACAACAACTGACATATAGTACTATTAAATATCTAGAGAGTAACATTTGTAACCTTCTTGAATGTGAAAGTAGCCAAGAAAAATGCACTTGATAGATTTAGTTGACAATTTATCTTGCCTAGGAGTCATGTTGTGAACAAAGCAAACACAACTAAAAACATGAAGAGGAAGGTCATACAATGACTTATTAAGAAACAATATGGTATAAGGAATTTTATGCTAAAGAAAGAAGAGGGCATTCTTTTGATGAGATAACATGCAGTAATTATAACATCACCCCAAAAATGAAAAGGAACATTATGATGCAACAATATGGTTTGAGCAGTTTCAATTTGTTAGACTTATTAGTCTAAATCATTTGCATTTCTCAGTTTTGATGTTGAAAAGCAATTTTTAGTTATTACTATTTGATAAGCACAAAAGCAATTTTTAGTTATTACCATTTGATATGTTCAAAAGCATTTTTTTAGTTATTACTATTTGATATGTTGCTATCACATTTTATTGATTTTATTTTGCTTTCAAGTTTCAAAAATATACGATTATGTTGTAAGAGAATTGTTGACATTGGATTTTGGTAATGATCCAAACTCCAACCAACGGGGGGAATCTTCGGGGTCTCTGACCTCTAACCGATTCAAATATAGTAGGACAGAAAAATAATCAAAGAAAAAGAAGGGAAGAACAGAGGAGAAGACACAAGGTTTAACGTGGTTCGGCCAAATCCGGATGTCATCGGACCCTACATCCATGGTAGTGTGTTATTGTAATGGTGTTTTCATGAAGTTACAATATTCGTTTCTTGTCTTTGTAGAGCTTTGACACAAAATAACTCCCCCTATAGAAGGGCTCCTTTTTCATATTTATAGAGAAGAGGATGTTACAATGGTAATTACATTGCAGTAAATCTATCACATTCGCATTTAATGTACAAGATAGAATATACTGGCTAAATCTCCTTTTTTGACTATTGTAGATTGTCTTCTATAGGTAGGCCCCATCCAATCATGAGGGCAAGGTATGACTTAGTCCTTTGTCCAGTGAACCCCTAGGTCACAGGTTATGCTTTATTAACTTAGTCCTTTGTCCGGTGAACCCCCAAGTCACAGGTTATGCTTTGTTAACCAGGTCACTTGCCCAACCCTAGGAATAGGGAGATCGAGCTCACTACTTCATGAACGAGCTCGGCCTAACAAGGTCGCACACTATACGACCTGATGGTAGAATGGTTCTGGGCGTGCTTCGAGCTGGTCCTTTCATTGGTCTCAGGCTTCTTGCGAGCTCTTTTAGATCGAACCAATTTCCATATATAACATTAGCCCCCCAACTCCCAGTTCGTTCAGCAGGCAGGGAATTGAAATCCTTCAGTTTCTGCTTAGTCAAAGTCTTTTCTCGAGACTTTCATTTCATCTATTCTAAGCCATGCTCCTAGTAGCATGTGTCCAATGGCTATTATTGAGTCAACATAGCCCTTTCCAAAGCTTATTAACGATGATGGTTAGGGGAAAGGTTCTAGATCTTTCGATAAAGTCAGCCCCGGCTCTATATAAGGATGAGACAATCCCTTTTGATTCTGCACTTTGAGCAAATCATGGAGTCTCCTGACAAATCTCCACTATTTTCAACTTTTCATCCTTCTTCAGATACATGTATGGTCTACTGCATGGGTAACTTGGAGAACTCATCTTCCTTGATAATATGGAAGGATCTCATATGGATCCCAGACTACATCCTCTCGACTCCATTATGAGGCATTTGATTAGTTAACCAGGCTCTCAGGGCTTCCTGATTAGCTTCCTTCAAGAGGAGCAGGTGGTCAAGGATGAAGGGATGTAGCGCTGCCGCTGATTGTGCTGGAAGAAGAAAGTTAAGGTGTTCGATCCCTAATAACTGAGGCATGGACTTTCGTGGCTGATCCTTCTTCTTAGTCATAGGTTCTTCCTTTGTATTTTGCTCCGTCTATCTTTAGAACTTTCTGATGTAAATCTACCCCGTTGAGGTCTTTTGATGAATGAAATTTCCTTTTTATAATTTTCTATCTATTTTGGTTTTCTTTTGCAATCGCTTTGATTTGAACTATTTACATAACTTTCACGTAGTCAGAAGATAGCATAAGTTACGAATCGGAGCTATATCGTGCTCGAGTCGATCTTGTGGCCAAATAGATAGGTGCGCATGAAAGATGTGACTTAATTGAATTTGTATGAGAGCTGCAGAATAAAATGATTCCATTGCCTTAGGAAAATAGTTAATTTGTCAATTCATTATGCTTCAGCGAGTGGGAAGCCATGCTAGCGTTGAGTGTTTTGACAGTGCCTCCGTACCTCAGTAAGCTTGTGGCTGATCTAGCAAGGCGAGTTTGTTTTGAGCATCTCCACACCTTCTTGAGCCCGTAGCTCAACTGGTTAAGTGAGTTTATTTTAAGCGTCTCCACACCTCAGTGAGCCCGCAGCTCAATTGGTTAAGTGAGTTTATTTTAACCATCTCTATGTCTCAGCGAGCTTGTAGCTACACTGGTTAAGTGAGTTTATTTTGAGCATCTCTATGCCTCAGCAAGCCCACAGCTTAACTGGTTAAGTGAGTTTATTTTGAGTGTCTCCATGCTTCAGCGAGCTCACAGCTATGCTAATTAAGTGAGTTTATTTTGAGGGTCTCCATGCCATAGTGAGCCTGCAACTCAACTAGTTAAGCATTCATTAATTCTTCTCTGGAAAGAAGCTCCGGGGGGCCTCAACTGGATCAAGGATCATAGTTGGCATGAAGTATGAAGGCTTTGATAAGTTTTGTGATATGCTAACCATATGTGAGCTACAGATATTGCTAGCACTTGGAAGCAAAAAGGGTAAAGTGAATGGCATTCAATCAATCAGCAAGTAACTTTCGGCAGAATTGAAGAAATGACAATTACATTCATTCTGAAATTTGAAATACAATATCAAAATACAACTTGGACTAAGCCCCCCAACTCTTGATTAGTATTGCATTGAAAAGGCTGCGGTAGTCACCTTAAGGGCTGTACCACGTACTCCCATAGAGACCCCTTTCTGATCAAGTCCTTAATTACCTTCCTAAGGGCTCGACAATTCGATGTGACGTGAATAGGCACAAAACTCTTCCTAGTTTCTCCATCTATAAGGGGTTATAGAGGGGCGGAGGCACCCCAAAGTCTTTCCTGTCCTTTTCTGTCATGAAGATCTTACTCTGGGAATCTGATAGGATACTATATTGTTCATAACAGTTTGAGTAGCAATGGAAATGGGGTGGGACGGGGGCGGGGAATGAGGTCCCCATCCCCAATCCCGCCGAGGAATTTTTCCCCGTCCCCGTCCCCGCCCCGCACTGTCAGGGGAAAATTGGTCCCCATCCCCGATCCCCGTGGGGACCCGTGGGAAATTTTTTTACATGAAAAAATGCTTGAAGCTGAAAATCATACAGCAGTCACTTAGAGAACATATAGTTTTACATGCATGTTACAACATTAAACATGTAACCTACCCTTTCAAAAGATATATATAAAAGTACTGCCCATCAAATAGGTGTGGCACTTTTGGAACTGAAGACATGGACATAACAACATGGTAATAAATAAAAGTTTAGAAGGAAAGAATAAACATTACCAAAAGGAATTGCAAAAT
>JANHAO010028152.1:0-10673 GCA_026873985.1 Saraca asoca
ATTCCCTTTCCGTTTCCATAAATTGAACCAAACGGGGCCTTAGGCTGAATGGAAAAGAATGAAGATTTTAATACGGTTTTATATTTTTTAAATTTTATTGAATGATAAATTATTTTTAAAATTTTAAAAAGTTATTTTTAATTTTAAAAAAGTGATAAATTATTTTTTTTAAAATTTAAAAAAAATTATGAAAATATTAGAGCTTGTTTGGTAACTATTTTTAAAAATAATTTTCTGTTTAAAATATTCAACTATTTTTAAAGCAAAAAAACCTGTTTGGTAAAACTATTTTTAAAAACAGTTTTAAAAATTTTGTTATGAAATCCTATTTTAAAAATTATTTTTGAAAACAACTCTGATCTGTTTTTAAAAACAGTTTTTAAAAACAGAAAAACAGAACAAGTTTCTAAACAGATCCTTAATTTCTTATTAATTTTAATTTTAAACTAATAAATGTATTATATAGCTTTATTAATAGATTTATTTCTTCATATATATATAAAAAGGTAAAAAAATTTAAATTAAATATCATATTTTATTATTAAAATACAAATTTTATTATCTAAATTTAAAAAATGATTAAAACTAATAATATGTTAAATGTGGGCTTTTATGCGTAGGATCAGGAATATGATCTAAATAATGTATATGAAACATATTTTTTAGTTTTAATTAAAAATAATATTCAATTAATATTTTTATATTTTTTTTCAAACTTGAAAGTATCAATAATTTATAACTTGTTTAAAATTTAAATATTTAATTTATAAGTTTTTAAAACATAAAAAGATAATTTATCACCCAAATAAAATTTTAGATATATATATATATATATATATATTTGCCGGTAAAGAGTTTTGAATCAATGGGAATGAAAGAAACAACGGCAAAGACAAAGTACCCTAAAAAATTGCAAGGGGACTGGACACTTCAACACATGGATGTGGAGTTCTTTCATTTTGTGGTGCTAAGCCATCATGATATAAAGCCAAAAATCTTTTGCTAAACGTTCGTTGGAAGTACAAAATTGAGGATATTAGATAACACTTCTTCAAGAATTAATAATGCATGCATTTTAGAATTGTTTCTGGCTCAACGTCAATTTTTACTATTGTTTGTATTTCTTTTTAATTTTACATATTTTTTTCTTGAAAGATAGAATTTCTTGTAGGAGAATTAAATTGCTTCGACTCTCATTTTGCTTGTTCATTAAAAATTTTACCTAACTATCAAATGATCATACAATAGTCTATACGGTTTTAATCTTAAATTATGAATTGATTGTGTACAAGTAGTTTTAAATTGAATTTTTTAATCTGAAATCAATTTTAACCCAACTTATAATATCAAAATCACACAAATTAATCTTACACAATATGGAACATATATGGATTAATTACAAAACGATTGAAAATAATCTAAATTAGATTTTAAAAATAAAAATGATAAATAAGATTGATGTATTGCGATAAAATTTTAAAGCTTTATTTTTTGTGAAGATAATGTTGATTTATTAGAATAAAGTTGAAGAGTTTTTTTTCTTATCTTATTAAGTTAGTTTTATCTATAAATATAGTTTGTTTTAAATTTTATAATGCAATTAAAAATGTGAGGAAGAGAAATAAGCTAACAAATTTATGAATTTAGATAAACAATTCCTTTGTGTATTGAGTTAAAGTTGTAATCAATAAATTTATTTTTTCTCATATTCTTATCCAAAATTCTTCTTTTTATTCATTTGGTTTCAACATCTGGTATCAGAGTTCAGTTGTGATATAGCCTTAAATTCAATCTAACTGTAGCTTCCTAAATTGAATGGCCAAAATTATGACAACTGAAATATCCAATTGAGAGTATTCTTCAAATCCCAGGATTTGTGGAATTTGATGGAGACTGGCTATATCAAAGTACAAGACTAAAAGGAGTTTGATGCATTGGAGAAAGATAAGAAAGATGCATTGGTTGAGAGTCAAAAGAAGGATAAAAAAGTATTATATGCAATTTTTCAAGCTGTTGAGGAACCAATATTTGAAAAAATATCATGTGCGAATACAGCAAAGAAGGCGTGAGATCTTTTGCAAAAATCCTACAAAGGTGATAATCGTGTCAGACAAATGCGGCTACAAATACTACGAGACGATTTTGGGTCATTACGCATGAACGACTCAAAATCAATTTCGACCTACTTTGATTGAGTTTAGTTCGTAGTCAACCAATTGAAAGTTAACCGAGAAAAAATTTCAAGCACCAGGGTTGTAAAAAAAATCCTATGATCTTTGACTATAAAGTTTAATTATGTTGTTGTAACAATTGAAAAATCACAAGATACATCAACCATGTCAATTAAGAGACTGATGGGTTCATTATGTTCACATGAACAACAAATGAATCAGAAAGTCATAAGTTCAAGTCCCCAGCAAGCTTTGCAAAGCATGATGAATCACAAAAATCACAAAAGCTACCAAGATGGTCGAGATCGTGACGGACAAGGACAAAGATGTGGAAAAGGTGGATATTCTAATTCTGCCGACAAAGAAAAATCAAGTGATAGCAATTTTCAAGAATATTGAGGAGGGCACAATGGAGTAAGTAACAAATCTAATGTTCAATGTTTTAAGTACAAAAAATATAGACATTATCAAAACGAGTGCTATACTAAGATGCCGGATAAGTCCGCAGAGCATGCTAATACCGTAGATGTAGAAGAGAACCTAGTGCTCATATGCAAATCAAATAAGTCAGATATGGAGTATACAGATACATGGTATTTTGATACTAGGTGTAGTAATCACATGTGTGGGAGAAATGAGCTTTTCTCATATCTGAGTGAATCTATACGTGGAAAAGTAAATTTTGGGAATAAATCCAAAATTCCTATTATGGGTAGAGGTGATATTAGCATTAAATCTAAAGATGGAAAAAATATTACTATTGTTGATATTTATTTTGTGCCAGGTCTTTATTAGAACTCATTGAGTATTAGCCAACTTTCTGAAAAAGGACATAGAATTGATATATAGAATAGAGTTTGCACAATCAAAGACAAAAATGGCAAAATGATTACAACAGTGTAAATGACAAAAAATAACATGTTTCCTCTCAACCTACAAACAAGAACATTGATGAATTTTTTAACAATTTTGAAAGATAAAGAATGATTGTGGCATCTTTAGTATGGTCATCTAAACTTTTGTGGGTTGAAATTATTGGTTCAAAAAAAAATGGTAACAGGCTTATCGGTAATTAAAGCTCCTGATCGACAGTGTGTAGGATGTATTTTTAGAAAACAATACAGAGACTCTTTTCCAATTGAAAAAACTAGAAGGGTCAGGCAACCTTTGAAGTTAGTGCACACAAACATCTGTGGTCCAGTTGAGGTAGAATCACTTAGACACAAAAAGTATATTTTAATCTTTGTGAATGATTTTACCAAAAAGACTTGAGTATATTTTCTTAAAGAAAAATCATAGGCCTTTAGGAAATTTAAAAAATTTAAGACTTTTGTAAAAAAAACAAAGTAATTATTATGTAAAAACCTTGAGATTTGATAGAGGAGAAGAGTTTACTTCAATTAAATTTTCAAACTTTTGCAAAAGCTAAATGATTCAACATTAATTGACAACCAGTTATATACCTCAATAGAATGGTATAGCTAAAAGAAAAAATAAAACAATTTTTGAAATGGCCTAGAGCTTAATAAAAGTTAAAACACTGCCAAAACCTTTTTGGGCAGAAGCTATTGCCTCTGCTATATTTTAATTAAACAGGTGTTTCATAAAAAGTATTCTTGGAAGAACCTCAGAAGAAGCTTAGAGAAACAAGCTAGAAGTCTCTTTCTTGCACGTATTTTGGTGTCTTACATACCCACATATTCTAGATAAGCAAAGAAAGAAACTGGATAATAAAAGCCAAAAGTACATTTTCATCAACTACAATGAAGTGACTAAGGGTTACAAATTATACAATTCTGTAACAAAAGAAGTGATTATAAGTAGAGATGTCTAGTTCATTAAAGACGAAGCATAGGCATGGAATCAAAGAGATGAACTACAATAAGGTGTTATCATAGAAGATGAACCAAAGTCAATGGAAAGAGAAAGACCTCCACTTGATAGTTCATTCCTTAAAAACTTTTCTTCACCAACAACAGTTTCAAAGACATCAAAGCGTCCCTAACAAATATGAGTGATGTCAGCTCGTTTGCAAGACTATATGGTTAGATATGATAATGATTATGAAGATATTGATAAAACTATTATGAACGTTTGCTTGTTTGTAGATTGTGACCCAGTTTCCTATGAAGATGCAATAACTGATGAATGATGGATTCAAGTAATGCATGATAAGATTCATTCAATAGAGAAAAATCACACATGGGAGCTAACTACTTTACCACCTTGGAAGAAGCCTATTGGAGTCAAATGGGTATACAAGATAAAGTACAAGCCTGACGGTCAGATGGATCGTTTGAAGACAAGACCGGTTGTAAAAGGCTATAAACAAAAGCCTGAAATTGATTACTTTGAAGTATTTGCACTAATTGTCATAATGGATTTTATTCGGATGATTGTAGCACTTGCAGCTCAAAACCAACGGAAAATTCATCAGATAGATGTGAAATCATCATTTTTGAATGGCTTCCTTGATGAGGAGGTCTATGTTAAGCAACCATCTAGTCACATGAGGAAAGGACAAAAGAAACAAGTTCACAAATTGAAAAAGGCATTGTATGGGTTGAAACAAGCACCTCATGCTTGGTATAGCCGAATTGATATATATTTGCTGCAACAAGATTTTCAAAAATATCCTTATGAGGATACCCTATATATTAAGTCAAAACCTAACGATGACCTCATTATTATTTGTATTTATGTTGATGACTTGATATTTATAGGAAATTACAAAAAGATGTTTGATGAATTTAGGAAGGTAATGACTAGCCAGTCTGACTTAATATATTATTATTAAGATACTTTACTCACCATCTTGCTTTTATATTTAGACATAGAGATCAAACTACCAATGTGCAAGGACCCACTAGTAGTAGATGCCCTATTCTTCTTTTTCAACTCTTGCTTATTCTTAAACTCTTCATTCTCCCAATTTTCTTAAAGACTAGTGAAGATGTGATCAAGCAAAAGCTAAAAAAGAAGACCAAGGCATCTACTTTAAAGTCTTCATTCTCCCAATTTGTTGAAGACCAGTGAAGATGTGATCAAGCATTCACTCAGGCATTTTTGTAGGCCGTTGTGGGTTTCATCCATCATGCCCCTATAACTAACCTTGGCCTTATATATGAAGTTCTTCTTAATGAGGAACTTGACTTGGGTTCTAGGCCTGCAATAATGATATTAATTTAAAGTACATGGATGCTAATAATCTCAATTTTAAAGACTAAGAACTCAAAGGAATTAACTTGATACTTACCAACCAATCCTTAAATCATAAATCCCTAAGCTGTTAGGAATATCTTTTATATATGAGTGCTAGCTCTTCGAAGTGAGCTTGAATCACTTTTGTTATGTCCTTCACTGGACCATGGGTAGAAGCAACAATCAACCTAGAATTTGATACATAAAAGACAATATCAACGGTATTCAATAATAAAAATATCACTGAATATGCAAAAAGATACTTACAGGTCACCCTTAGCATGCACCTAAACTAGTCCGTTGATGGGATCTCTACCCTATCATAAGGTTAGGGCTAGTCTAGATGAGTCAACTGCATGGTCACCTATTCAAAACCCTCGTGAGAAGACTCAGCAATTTAGGGAGGAGATTGCTAAGTTAGCTACACATGACAGGATGCCTAATGAGATGAAGCTTGTAGTGGCAGTGATGAAGTCTATGTAGATCACGTGACATTATAAAGGACTGAAGATGAAGAAGTGGTGGCCCAACCCTAACCTTTAGCCCCATGTCTTAAAGACATCGTATCTAATTCGAAAATTGAATTGATTAGCTTTTTATCACAATGATTTATAATAAGTTATTTACTATTAACAATCAATATACATCTATGCTCCCTATACCTTCCAAAACTAATTCAAACAACTTACAATTTTGCACAATTTATCATAAAGCTATGCAAAAGAAACCCCAACACATCAGCACACATAAGTTACATATAACTCATGAAAGAATAGATATAAAATGCAAAGTGTTCCATCATTTAATGAACCTTCAATAACAAAATATAAATAGAGGTTCACCCAATAACAATGGTGATGATGTTCCTAATGGTTACGAAAGGTCTGCTCACATAGGCAACAAACTACTGCTTGTATCATTAATGCAAAAACGCACCAATTATATCCAGTAGCATTTACTTCATAAGCAATGGAATAAAATATGGTACTTAGAAGGATTACTAGTTTCTCTTTAGGACATGAATATACTAGAGATTAATAATTGGGTTTATTACTACTAATACTAGAGATTAATTATTAGGTTTAATTGGTGTGTTTTTATGAGTCTTCATATGATTCTTCTTTGTTTTGCATAAGGCAGTATAAAAACTTTGAATCAAAATTTGAGAATCCAAAATCCAAAATCAATTGGAATTCTTCACATTGGTAAAGAGCAAATAATATGCAAATAACCAAAGATTACTTCACAATTTACTCAAGCAAAATCAAACTATAAGAAGTTACAAAGCACAAAAAGGATCATCACACACATACTACACCAATAGATATGGCCTTTTAGCCATTTTGCCATGCAACGTGCGTGCACACACACACACATTGCACCTATAGACATGGCTTTTCAGATAGCCTGCCCACACATACACACATTGCACCACAGCCCTGACAGATTAGTTAGACCCCCCCTAAATGAAGGGTTAACTTTCCATTTACACCTAGTTTTTTAAAGGATATTTTTTCATTTCTCTACATTATTATAATATAGAAGCAACAATCATTTCTCGAAATAAAGCTCTTCCTTTCAGTAATTATTTTAAAAAACAAAAGTACATGTTCTTATATTATTCCACTTTATAATTACTAAAAGGAAGAAGAATGTCTAGCAATAAGGGTCATATCCAATCAATTTAAGCCTGCACATTAGTTTGTAGGAAATTTTATATTACTTTAAAATTCAACACTTCAATATCAATTTTGCAAAGTTCCAATCAATTTTAAATATTATAAAATTAATTGGAAAAGCAAAGAGAATTTAGATCTACCACTACAAATAGTGAACACCCTTTTCCTCTCGTTTTATCTGGGTATAATTGTTATACCTATTATTGAATATCATCTTTCTGCAAATGTTCTCTACCTATTTATGGATTGAATTATTTAAAACATTTTATATTATTGCAACATATCTGTTATAATTTATAACAAAATTTAGTCTTTTACCAAGAATGGCTTCAACAAAGGAAAAATAACAAGCATTGGCACACAGTGTTTCATAATTACAAATGGTTCTTAAAATGATTTAATAGTCCATGAGAATATGTCTATACCGACCAGATAACTGCTTTCCTTTTGGCCACTCAATTCAAATATATATATATATATATATATATGTATGTATATATATGTATATGTATCAATTTACCAATAAGCATTCAATTCAATGCAATGACAATTAAACACAATCCCTAATTAAACCCTAACAATACAAATCTTAATCAAAATTTAAACTAAACCTTAACATGTCAAATCCCTAATCAAACCCTAAAGTTACAAATTCTAATTCTAGATTACATCAAAATTAATTTTAGGGATATGAAACTTGTCTTGTTCAATTTCAGGCGGTAGCGACAATCTCCTGCAAGAACGGCAGAGTGGTGGAAAAAGTGAATTGAATACTCGATGAATGAGCTCAGAGTTGGAGATAGAGGAAAACAAGAGAGAACAAAACACAGAAGTTAGACATGAACATAGTATATTTTCAAGTTAACGATAAAATATTCCATCACTAAACCTAACTAATGAAACAATGTATTCCATATTAGTAGCGGATTCAACAATGGATCTACACAATTTTGCCAGTAAATTTGTAGCTAAATAGGCAAAAATATTTTTTTTAATTGATGAAAATTTTTAACAAAATAATTCCATGTCCTTCATTAATTCCATCAGTATTTTAAATTTAAAAAAGTCCCACTTCTAAATTTTATCAATACTTCCATCAATAATTTTAACGTCAAATTTGAGCTAAATTTTTGGACAGAATTAGTGAATGAAGTGCTCTTACTTGTTACTAATTCTATTGTTAAATAATAATTGTTTTTGTAAAAAAAAAAAGGTTAATTAAAATATGATTGTCTGACAGAATATCCAAAGTAATTTCGTCATTGCAATTCCCTTGATGGTAATTAGTCAAATTCTTGAAGTGTAATGAAATTAACAACTTTGTTATTACAATATATATTAAATTCAATTTAAGTTCTAAAATTTTTTGCTGTCATTTACTAAAATTACCAGTTGGCAGAGAAAGATGAATTGTTAGAAACTTAGAATGCACGATTTGAAAGATATAATTGGAAGATATAAATGATTAGGTTCCATTTGTATATTTGATGAATCTGGCATATTTTAACTAAATCATTTGCATGGGCTCAATGTTCACTTATGATCTAGAAAATTTTAGTTGTCTTATAATTTAGGTGATTTATCTGTTCTTTATTTTATTATTGTTTTGTTTGATTTAATAACACTGCTTATCCTAGAGAGTTTTTACAAACCTACTGGAATAGAAACTTCTCAAGTTTAAGTAGGGCCGGACCTACGTTGGGTCCAGCGGGGGCTTCAACCCCCACTCAATTTTTTTTTTTAAAAAAAAGAAATATGACAGAAGGATTAATTTGAAAATTTGATAGGATTAATGGATTTTTGTATAAATATGTTCAAATTTCAGGGGACAAATTGAAAATTTTTCATTTTACTTATAAATTAAATTTCCCCTGCAAGCTAGCCAGCATCTCTTCCTTATTTTAGATTTTCTCCAGAACCAGAAGCTTCCATCACTACCCATCAGCACGACGCAACGCACGAAGCCTGTTTTTCCTCGTCGTTCAAATTCAGAGCCTCTCCATGCCAGTTGATCCGGCAACTTCCGACCTCTGTCTGCCATTACTAGCTACAAGGTCACAGGCTGAATCCTCGTTTTATAGTTCGCGTCGCGTCGCATCAATCTTTTTCAGTTTCTCCAATCGTCGGTGACGTTCACGGCGAGCTCTTCAGTCTTCCCGAATCCCGACAACCTAATTCCCACTGACGATAAATCTTGCTTCCGCCGCTGAGTTTAAGTATCAACTTTTCTAATTAGAGACTAATGTTTAAAGGTTAACATAGGATTCACTTCGAGTACCAACCTAGGTAAATCTCTAACGTGTTCCCTGATCGGAAATGTTATTCTTGAAGGCAGAACTACATGTTTTTGGGATTTGCGTGCTCCCTGATTAATTTGGTCCAGATGTTTTCAATAGTAACGCATGATGATCCTTCCGTTAGTGTTAAGGTTAAAGTTCACCAAGTTTTCAATTTGACAATTTAAAAATTGGTGTCATTTTATTTATTTATTTTCTCATACCACCCAATCGTACTGTAATAATTAAAAAGTGACTTTAAATCCTTTAGTCCAGAATAATACTTTTTGTCTTCTCCTTAATCCTACAAGGTATTTGTAGTAAAAACTACAATAAAGATCGCTTTAGAGGGTGCAGGTTGGCTCGTTGACAGTGTTATTTCTCAATCAGCCAGTTACATTAGTTGATCATATTAGTGAGTTAATATATAATTGGTTGTATTAATTATTCTAACTAATTGATAGTATTAGTTGTTTGTATAAATATATTTTATAAAATTAATTATTTATATATAAAATAACACATAAATATATAGATATATTTTGTTATTTATTTGAATATTATTTTACTTAACTAATATTTTAGATTTTTCATATATTATTTATCAGGTTAAATTTTTTCTAAAAATAAATTATTATAATTTATTATTTATTAAATTTTTCTTTAAGAAATTGATAATTATAATTTATTATATTTATGAAATTGTCTTTCAAAAAATAAACTATTATAAATTATTATATATATTAGATTTTTTAAGAAATAAATAATTATAATTTATCATTTATTAGATTTTCCTTTAAGAAATAAAAACTTATAATTTATTATATATTTTTATTAAAAATAGATAATTTTGGATAAAAATAAATTTATTATTATTACTAATTGTTATTATTATTGTTGTTTATGTTGTTATTATTTCTTAGAAGTTAATGGTATGAGAAAAGGGAAGAAAGATAAAATAATATATTTTATATATATGAATCAATTAGGAAATAGTTTATCATTAAAATATATTGAAACACTAAAAATATTAGTTCAAATAAAGTTATAATAACAAATTTTGGTTGTTTGATAAACAACTTTTTTTATTAGCTTCTAATTATTTGACTAAGTCAATCAGTTATTTTGAATACTTGGTAAATAGTTGATCGAATTAGCTTTTTGACCCTTAAAAAAGTAATTTCAGAAAATTAAGGGATCTCACTTTTTCAATTAGTTATTTGATATTTAGGATACAAAAAGATGTCACTACCCATAATAATTCAAATTTTGACACCCTTGCGATTGAATATTATTTGATCATTCTTTTCTTCTTATTTTTACCATCAACTTATAAGAATTAATAA
>JANHAO010028153.1:0-10673 GCA_026873985.1 Saraca asoca
ATGAGAAAGATGAAGTAGATGATGTAAACGATAGGGGAAGTATGAAAGAATACACTCAATTTTTACGTGATTTGACTAAATCCAGGTTATTTTTCTGGATCCTACGTCCACGGTAGAGATTTTTATTATTGTAGTAGAGCTTCTGTTTTCCAAGGATCTGCTTTCTCCTCCCTGTTGACAATGCACTCCTATTTATAAAGGGAGGAGAGGTTATATGCATTAATTGTGAGCTACAGTTGTATTACATCAAATTAATGAGAAAAGACAGTGAAAAGACTGCAATCCGGCTATTTGCGGCATATAGGCTGTGGAGATGGTTCCTTTAGGCTGGCTGTAGGCCTATGACCGTTGCTTAACGTCATTTCAGCTATTCAAAGAATTAGTGACTTAATGTTGGAGTTCAGTCTTTGCAATCCTTGCGAGGCACCGAGGAGGCGATCTTGGTGCTTGTTTACAAAGGGACCAGCAAGCTCTTACGAGGAGGTCAATCATTCTTTATAAGTGTCTTGCTGGGTTATCGTGCAGTAAGGTATAGCTCCCTAAAGAGGAGCTCGTTGGTGTGCTCTAGACGGTCAAACGATCTTCTTTATTCAAGGACCCGAAGTCCGCTGTCTTGCCTTTGGGGTTGCTTTCCATAGCTCGAAGCATTTTGATGGCTTTTCACTGAGGTGCAGGGACTGGTCTTTGTTTCCTCAGGGATTCGTCCTTGTGAGGCCTATTTTCAGTATACAATATAAGCCCCCCAACTCTCAGTTTGCACAGCGAGCTGGGAGTTTGAAGACTGCCTTTTCAATTGATCAAAAGTTTGAACCGTCATTTGCTTTCCCCAGACTTTGTTATTATCGAAGCGTATTTGGTACTTACGACTGTATTTAAGCTAATTCCTTTTCGAGGCCATTAATGCTTACGATTGGGGGAGATGGATCTGGACTCAGTAATGAACCATTCCTTGCCTTATTTAAGGGGGAGACCATCCTCCGGTTTCTATTGGTTAGAACAAACCATGGAGTACACTGATGAGCCACCTTCGAAACTTTGGTCCTTCCTTGAGGCATGTATGGTCTACTGCATATGTGATTCGGAAGAATCGTCTTCTCCTGATCTTATATGGATCCCAGATTACGTCCTCCTGGTCCTGCCATGAGGCAATTGTTCAGTCAGCCAAGCTCCTAAGGCTTCCTGGTTAGGTTTCTTCAGAAGGTGCAGGTGGTTGAAGGTAGATGAGATGCAGCACTGTCACCGATTGTGCATTTGAAAGAAGAAAGAGCGGCGTGCTATTCTCAAAATACGGCAATCCACGACTGGCTTCTTTTCCTCTTCCCTTTTGCTTTCTTTTCTTCTTCTTTTAATGAGGGCTTCTTTTGCTCCTCAATTAGCTTGTACTTTAGGGTTTTATTGTGTATTTGACCTCGTTTTGTATCCAGAGCTTTCTGATGTAAACGTGCCTCACTGAGGCCTTTTAATGAATAAAATTGCTACATTTCCACTTTGCACTTGGTTTGATTGATCTGGGTGGCTTGTATGCACCTGTAAAATAGAGTTATGTATACGCATGTTCAATCACAAGTGAGCTGTGATTTATCCTGAGTTTGTATGAAAATTATGAATTAAAGTGAGTGATCTTAGAATGATCAGTGCGCATGAAAGCTGTGACTTTATTTAATCACATGAGAGCTGCGAAGTAGAGAAGAGTGAGCAATCTCGTGCTCAATAAGATTAGTGTGCATGAAAGCTGCGACTTAGTGGGGTGGCCGATCTTGTGGCCGGGGCGATCTCACGATCTTGTGTTGAAGGGGTGACCGATCTTGTGGTCGAAGCAATCTTATGCTAAAAAAGGGCGGCCGATCTTGTGGCCGGAGCGATCTCGTGATCTTGTGCCTAAGGGGTGACCGATCTTGTGGTCTGGGCGATCTTGTGCCCAAAAAGGGTGGCCGATCTTGTGGCTGGGGTGATCTCGTGATCTTGTACCCAAGGGGTCACCGATCTTGTGGTCGGGGTGATCTTGTGCCCAAGAGGTGTATTTTACAGCATCCCCTACGCTTCAACAAGCTCACGGCTCAACTGGTGAGTCATTCTCGAGCGTTTCCACGCCTCAACGAGCACGTTTGCTATGCTGGCCTGTCAGCAAGCCTATAGCTCAACTAGTTGAGTGAGTTTATTTTAAAGCATCTTCATGCCTCAGCGAGCCCACAACTCAACTGGTTAAGTGAGTTTATTTTAAAGTGTCTCCACACCTCAGCGAGTCTGCAGCTTAACTGGTTAAGTGAGTTTGTTTTAAAGCATCTCTACACCTCAGCGAGCCCGTAGCTCAACTGGTTAAGTGATTTGTCAATTCGTCTCCGGATTAAACTCCAGGGGAGGGCCTTAAGTGATAGATCAAAGTGCTTTGCCTTTCATATGACTTATGAAAAATCGACAATGTGCAAGCAGCGGATGTTGTTATCCTACCAAAAGGAAACTTTGTATTAGTACACAAGTTCAGGAGGCGTTAATACAATTTACAAATAATCATAGAAGTTTAAAAAATTGTCCTGATAGTAGGGGACCACTCCCGCTCAGCCCCGTGGTAGTGGGACCCATGCTGCTGCTTGGAAGGCTACACGATGTAGTCGTGTAGGCATCCTCTCTTAATGAGATCTTTGATAGTGTCTCGTAGTGACCAACATTCTGAGGTGATATGTCCGAACTCGTTGTGGTATGCACAGAATTTCCCATGGTTGATTCGGGATCTGCCAGGCATTTTCAAGGGCGGAGGCCGTCTGAAATCTTCCTTGTCCTTTTCCATTACGAAGATTTTGTCTTGAGCATCTGACAAGATGCTATAGGTGCTGTGGCGGGCTTGAAACAAGGGCTTTTCATCTTTTCCCTTCTTTGCAGATCGAGGCTCGAGGTTGCCGTTCCCACTTCCACGGTTGCTCCTTTTCTTGTTCGATGTCGAATTGCCTGCCTCAAGGTTTCGTGGGCCAAAGGTTTCGTCCCACCTGACTTGTTTTGTGGCCCGCTGATAGAATTCTCCCAGGCTACTTACTGGGGATTTGTACAGGTTTTTAAATAGCTTTCCATCCCTATGGAGCCCTGCAGATATGGCGGTTAGAATGGCTTCATACGAGGACTTCTTGACTTTATTGACCTCGCGCCTGAAGCGAGCGAGATAATCCTTCAGTGCTTCCTGCCTACCTTGGAAGATGGTAGCAAGATGGCATGGGGGCGCAAGTCGCCATCTTAGTGCCTGATACCGATTGACAAATCTTTCCTGACACTCTCCCTAGCTGCCAATGTTGCGAGCTGGGAGACTCTTAAACCACACACAGGAAATTTCTCCCAAAGTGGCGGGGAACACGCGGCACTTGACCGAGGGGTTACAAGCCTGAAGGTCCATTTGGATATTAAATAGATCTAGGTGGCTGTATGGATCACTGTCTCTATCATACAATGGGATGACAGGGATTTTTAACTTACTCGGTAGAGTCTCCTTCATAATCTCCCTAGAGAAAGGGGTTTGTTCTTCAAAACACTCCCAGTCGTTTTGAGCTTGAGGGCACTCCTCCAAATGTTAGACTCTTCGGAGGAGTCCTTCCACCACATCATCTAAGCCCCCTAGTCAATAACCAGGGGCCTAGTGATTTGCTTTGTTGTTTTGATCGCACGAACGGCGATACTGCTCCTGTTCCCGGTCTATTTCGTTGGAACGTTCTTCCTCCAGCATGACGGGTTTAGCCTGCGCATGTGCATTCTAGGTTTGCACGTGTACCAACATCAATACTGTTTTAGTCAATTCTCTCATCATGTGCTCAAGCCTTTTTTGACATTGGAGCCAAGCCTGCGGTTCTTCAACACTGTTAGCAGCGAGAGTCGGTTACACCAGACTGGCCTGAGGGAGGTCAGTGGCTGCCCTTGTCATAGGGGTAGCGGACAAGCTTGTCGTTGAAACATGGCCATCTGGAGTCTGGCGTTGTGCGCTCGAGGCCCTAGTAACTCTTCCTTTGGCCATGGCAATGAGAAATCAACTAGAACAGGTGAGATCCCCACAGACGGCATCAAAATGTTGATGTCAGATTTTGGTTATATCCCAAACTCCGGCCAACGGGGGATTCTTTAGGATCTCAAGCCTGTTCTTGGTTGGCGGATGAGAAAGATGAAGTAGATGATATAAATGATGGGGGAAGTATGAAAGAATACACTGAATTTTTACGTGGTTCGGCTAAATCTAGGTTATTTTTTTGGATCCTACTTCCACAGTAAAGATTTTTATTATTATAGTAGAGCTTCTGTTTTCCAAGGATCCACTCTCTCCTCCCTATTAACAATGCACTCCTATTTATAAAGGGAGGAGAGGTTACATGTATTAATTGTGAGCTATAGTTGTATTACATCAAATTAATGAGAAAAGACAGTGAAAAGACTGTAATCCGGTTGTTTGCAGCATATAGGCTGTAGAGATGGTTCCTTTAGGCTAGCTGTAGGCCTATGACCATTGCTTGACGTCATTTCAGTTATTCAGAGAATTAGTGACTTAATGCTGGAGTTCAATCTTCGCAATCCTTGCGAGGCACCGAAAAGGCGATCTTGGTGCTTGTTTACAAAGGGGCCAACAAGCTCTTGCGAGGAGGTCGATCATTCTTTATAAGTGCCTTGCTGGGTCATCGTGCAGCGAGGTATAGCTCGCTAAAGAGGAGCTCGCTGGCATGCTCTTGATGGTTGAACGATTTTCTTTATTTGAGGACTCGAAGTCCGCTGTCTTGCCTTTGGGGTCGCTTTCCGTAGCTCGAAGCTTTCTGATGGCTTTTCACTAAGGTGCAGGGACTGATCTTCGTTTCCTCGGAGATTCGTCCTTGCGAGGCCTATTTTCAGTATACAACAGAAACAATCTCAACCATTCATGTGTTTCAATTGACAACTTACTTTATGGGTAAAAATCATATTTTTTTTATTAATTCTTTAAATACCTAAATTTATTTAAATTTAAAAAATAGCATCAATAAAAGATAAAAATTTTAGTTTGATCTACTCCCGTTAGTGTTTGTCATTGATTGTTGTTTCCTTTCATTGAATTTTGACGGTTCCCTAACTGCATAACTCGTATACGCAACGAGTGTCCCTCATCTTCAATTTCAATTTACGTTTCAACCTCTTCACACAAGAATAAGAAAGAAAATTTAGATCAATCATTATAAGTGGGGAAAAGGAATTAGATAAAACTCCAACACATAGATCCACTGCTTTCTGATATGCATTACATTTTTATTCTTGACAAATGTCCATTTGAGCATTAGATGATTCACTTCTTTAATAACCGTCTTTTATAAGAGATAATAAAGAATTTCATAATTTAAATTTTCAAACATAATTGAATTTTAAATTTATTATAATAATAATAATAAACTGCACACATGTCATAATTTTATTTGACAAAAATTTATAATACCAGATGTTATAAAAGAAACTTAAATACAGTAGAAAACTCCAATTTATTAATACATGAGATAAACTGATATCTTTCAAGAGTGACATTAATTTTAATAATTCAAGATAGTAAAACTTATTCATACAGAAAAAATAGTTACCACATCTTATTCTATTCGTTGTCTCCTATTTTCTTATATTTATTATTCTAATTATTAAAATTTTTTTTCAAGCACTATTTATTGGTGAATCTAATTTGTATCCTATAAAAAAAAGCGTCAACCAAAGAAATACGTATTCCCTCCTTTTAATATATATATATATATATATATATATACACACACACACACAGAGGGACAAATACAAATTATTCTCTTTAATTTTAGGATAATTACATTTAATCCTTACAAACTATTAATTTCTAAAATCAACTCCTTCAAATTTAGATAAATAATAAATTACATCGACATAATATATTTTGTCATAATTCTGAGAAAGATCTAAGTAATATATTATATTGACGTGAAGATAAAAAAATACGGATCGTGATAATGAGCTTTACTTCTTATACTTGGCAAGTAAACTATACTAAAATAATCAAAATGTTCCTATAACGGGAAAAAAGTTAAAAAATTAATATATAAATCAATTTTTTTTCAAATTTGAGTCAAAAAACTTTCATACTGTACCTGATTCTTTTATAAAATTTCCTATCAACGTTTGTTCACTCAAATCACTCATAAGATGAATGTTTGACATTGAATGTAACTATCCCAAGATTAAAAAAAGACTAATTGCAAATAGTTTATGAGAATTAAATATAGCTATTTAAAGTTGAAGGGGATAATTTACATTATTTCCAATATAATATAATATAGATAGTAGATAAATTAGCAATTTCAATCATAAATCAAGAAGATTGATTACTCTTGACCTCTTTTTATTGTAATTAGTGATTTCAACTATAAATCAAAAAGATTATCACAATCCACTTTGTGGATAGTCTCACAACTCCGGGCTTCTGGCTCTGCATGCAGCTTCCATGTTGGAGCGGAGAGTGATGCAACAGATATTAAAGAAAATCATTTAAATATTGCATTTGAAAAAATATTACTATTTATTATGAAGTTAATCACAAAGTGACATATATATTATCGTCACATTTATATTTTTTTAGGATAAGATAAGATTTAATTATTCTCATACTTTTTATAATTTTATTTAATATTTAGTTAAATTTTTATTATTTAAAAGTTTTTTGAAGTTTACACTTATCTTATTTTTCATTTTAACTTGTATATTTTTTTTATCTTTTTTTATTAGATATTGTTAATAATCAACACATACTAATAATAATTTGTTAATAGTTTATGAAATGGAAGAGAATTAACTCATCTTTTCCCACTAAAAACAAAATAGTTGTTAAAACATAATTTTCAACAACCATTAAATAACATTAACAAAACGTTTGCATCTGCTGATTAATAATAGGACTTAAAAGAAGTATTCAATTAAAAAAAGATATAAATTTAATAATTTGATTAATTATAAAATTTTAATTAGAAATATGGGAAATTATAAAAAACTGAGAAAGTAATTTATTCCCAACAGAAACCGACGATTGACAAAGAAGCGAAGGTCGTCAAGAGTCACTGACATAGAGCTGTTTCTTTTGGACTGCATGCAGGAACAAAATTGAAATTTTTTCTGAAACATGAACATATAAACAAACAATAGCACAAAGCCAAACATTAATGGAATCCAAAAAATGAACTGAACTTGCTATTAATTACTGTACTATATCATATTGATATAGCAGTAGAAGAACCAAACTTAATCTTGTCCATTAGGATCACGACTGCAAAAATAAAAAGTCAAAGAACAGCCCACAAGCTTCCCAAAATCTCTCATAGCATCCATATTATCCTGAAAGCCGCAAGTGTTCTTGACTTGCTCAAGTGCAAGCCTGGCCGCTTCTCTTTGTTTTTCAATTTTTATCTTCCTCCAATTACATAAAACTCTTTCTCTCTCAGCTTCCCTATTCTTCAAAGATATCTCAGTATTAATATTTTTCCCTTGCTGATTTCTGGTCTCCATTAATCTCCCCTTCTCCAGAGCCCCATCAATAAAAGTCTCTGACTTTTCAACGGAATCTGGTTTCATTATGAAACCTGGTTTTCTTTCCAGTTTTTCTTGAGCCGGAGCGCTTTGAATTACCTCGGTCACTTTTCTTTTCTCCTGAACTCTATTAACTGCATTCAACGGTTTATTTTGGATGCTCTCAGTTTCACGCATCAAACCCGATTTTCTTGCTGGCTCCGTCTCACCTTCGGCACAAATTTGATACAGAAGTAATCTTCTGTCCTTCAAAACCTTATGAACTGTCTTCATGGTCTTTTCTTGAACGCGTTCTGGCTTCTGCTTCGAAAGCAGCCTTCGTTTAGAGACTTCCATCTCCATTACTGCGCAAGAAATCTTGGGGAGAAATTTGAAGAAGCAGAACGGAGTATAGGACGAAGAAATATTGCAGAAACAAAGCAGTGAATATTTATATATATTGAAGAGAGATGGAGATGAATAGTGAAGGAGTGAGAAAGGGATTTTAGGATAGCCATGTGGAATTAGAATAACATGAGGATCAAACATTACCGGGAATTGATTAGAGTTCTAGATTTAATCGGACATTGAAACAACGAGTGACTTTGGAGGTTTAAGGCGGCAAGGTTGAATAACGGAATAAGGCGCTAAAAGCTGTTAAACTCTCTTTATAATCATCCTATATAATTATATGTTCTCTAATATTTAAATATGAATTATGTAAATTTACTATAATTTAATAATTATAATTTTTATTAAAATTATTAAATATTTAATTAATTAAAACTTCTAATCACATTAGAACATTTAATTAATTATTTCAAATTTTTAATATGTCCACCTGACACAGTCTAACCTGGACTATGATTGTTTGATGATGATTGTTCAACTAAGTTAAGAATCGATCCAATGGACACAAGTCCAAAAAAATCAACCTATGCTTCACTCCTCTATATAAATTATGGTATGTACTTTTGATAAGGATCTTTACTTGGATTCTCCTTTTACCTTCTTTTATAAGGAACTGACCGTTAGAGTGTTCTTCAGAGCCTCGACTCCAATCATTTGTATTCTTATTTTTCAAGTCTTGAAAATTTGAATTTATCATTATCCAATTCAATTTTTGAATTCATAATATTTTGCATTCTAACTTTCTTTTGACTTTGGATGAAAGATATTCTATCGTCTGCAATCCATTAGGCTTTTATGTATATTGGTAATGAATTCGTTTACAGGTGTCCATAAGCTTAATTGAATTAAAATTTCTTTTAATTCAAACATAATTTCTAAAATTTTTTCAAACAAATTCATATATCATGGTTGATTTATAGTGAAATATCATAACCACCCAAATGCCAAGAATAGATTATTTGGAAATTAAACCTTTTATGACAAAGTGTTAGTGTATAATTCAGTTTCTTTATATTATGATATTCAAATTAGACTTAAGCTATGGTTCAAATGTTAACCCTATGAACATTCAATTTAGGATTTATGTTTGACCATATGCTATCTCACAAACATTCATACATAAAACTGTTTTTATGTATCATTAATTGATTATACATAACACTCCTTTTATGCATTAATTAATACATGGACCTTTGATTTTGATCATGGCACAAATTTTAAAACATCTTTAGAATATATTTCCTTTGTTACCAAAGAGGAAGAATTTTCTGTTAATCAATCACTATCTTTATGTACTTTGTAGTGCACCCAAAGTTATTCGTGTATACTCTTTCAAGAGTGCAAGTTTAGAATAAAATCAAAGTACATGATTTTATACATAAAATATTATATGTTGATATCAAGTACAATGATCACTTACATCACCTTTTATATAAGAAGTCCATTGACAAATGATAACAATTCATATGGTTTCTCAAGGTAGGTCAGCCTAGTCATATGTTTTCTAACATATAACCATATATTTATTCATATATCTCCATATTAAATAATGTATAAGATCATCGTATTCTTCTAAAGAATGTGATATAACATTTGTCAATTTACTCATGAATAATTTATATAATATTTTCTCAATTATTTCACAATCAAGAATATTTAGAAATTATAATTATATGTACAAATTATCTTATAATTATAATCTCCATTATAATTTATTTGTACGCAATTATAACTTCGAGGACTTTATCCAAGATAGTATACAAATATCATAAATTGCATGACATACATGATTGATCTCATTACTGATGCATAGGGAATCTCATTCATGCATTTTAATTTATCTTCTCTCTTAAACATTGCTTTCTAGACAAGTGAAGACCATGACACTTGGGTAAGAAACTTTCTTAGACCTATCCATGCTAAACCACTTTAGAATCGTATCTTTGTTTGTGGATTGGAAGAGACTAAACAACCTTTTAGATCTATCGCTATAGATCTTCATACCCAGAGTGAAGCTTGCTTCTCCTAAATCCTTTATGGAGAATGTTTTGAATAACCACAACTTAACATATTGTAACATGGGAATGTTGTTTCCTACAGCCAGTATGTCTTCTACATGCAATAATACACTACAAAAAAAATACCTTTTAGTGACTGAAAAATTCGATCGCTAAAAGTTGAATTTTGATCGCAGAAACTATTTGCGACTGAACAGCGACCAAAACACAAGAGTGGCTAAAACCTTAGTCGCAAGACAACTAGCGATCGAAGGAGTTTAGTGGCTGACATTAGCGACCGAATTAGCCACCACATATGTCGGTGACTAAGATTATGGAAGTTCGATCGCAGTTTAAATTTTTGCTACCAAATATTTCAGTCGCTATTTCGGTAGCGAAAAATTGCGCCCGAAACCACCGGTCGCTGGTTAGTGTTGTGTGATCGAATTTCAATCTCTATTTTGGTCTTAAAAAAGCAGAAAAACTTGGCCACCAATCAATTCGGTCGCTATTTCTTTGTTATATTTTTTGGCAATCAAATTTTATGGTGGCTATTTTGGTTGCAAAATGCTAAAACCTGGAAAAAGAAATGTCGAGGCATTCAGCCAATGAACAACTTTTGCCATCATTTTTTTGGGTACCTGATTGACACATAAATTCAGTCAATGAACAAATTTTATAGTCTTTTTTTTAGTACCTGATTGTCTCATAACAATGCTACAAATCCATAACAATCTAAAAGCCATTCAATTGCAGTGTATAGTA
>JANHAO010028154.1:0-10672 GCA_026873985.1 Saraca asoca
TTAATATTTAATTTATTAAAGATAATTTAATCTTTTTATTTACACTCTCTTTTCATTCTTTTAATTTATTCTCATACTAAACAGTAGACATCACCTCAATCATTCCCATGACATACCAAACAAAGTAATAGACTTCCAATCTCCTTTCCATTCCCACTTCCTTTCCTCTTTCCATTCCCATTACTATTTATTTCACTTAACCAAACGTCACCTAAGATTAAATCCAACGTTTCACCCAAACCAAAAATAGAAGGTGAAGCCTGCAAACTGAGGTATCAGATTCTTGCAGTTCAGGGCAGAGTTTCAACGGCTAAATTGAAATCGTATATACCTATTTTGCAATATGAATTGCACTTATCTAAACATGGCAATTTGAACGTTTTGCCGTGTAATTATTGACTATTTAAAATTTAAAATATGATTGTAATTATATTATAATTAAAAAAATTGAGAAAAAATGTAATAAAATGAAAAACAATCACCATGGAATCACGATCAGAATGAATTGTTACTTAAAATTTTGAATAAGACTATTTTATCCCAAGACTTAATTGTGATAAATCCCAAGACTGTACTGCAAATTCTGAAACATATTCGTGATAGTTGATCCTATCTTAAACATGTTTTCGAGTATAATTTGATTTGATCTATGTCCCATTAACGTAAAAAGATATAGTAAAGCACTGTTTCAAGAATTTAAAACAAATAAGAAAAATAATATATAAGTTTTTTTTCCACTCTTCATGGGAAAAAGAAAGAGATTTTTTTTAAACCACACTTGAAGTGTTGAGGATATAAATGAAAGAAATTATTTGTGAATTATTCAAATTTAATTTATATAAGAATTTGACTCAATTTGAATATGTCGGTATATAAATAAACTTAAATATATGATTATATTCAATTAATAAATGATTTGAGTTTAAAAGCCTTAAAAATTAACCTTTCTGACTTAGAGCGATACATTTAAATAATAATATTTAAAATATAGTTTTATATATTTATATGACACTATATATAATACAATATAATGTAATATAACTTTTTGTTATATATTATGTTATAATTTTATATTATTTTTATTTCTTATATAATCTGTATTATATATAATTATAATTATTATATTTTTTATTCGATTAATAAATAAATTAAATTCAAATTCATTCTGTTAGTATTTAAAAATCCTAAAATTTGACTCAATTTATTTGCGATTCCATAGGGACAGGACACATGTTAATTATAACTTAGTTATGAAGTGCCTTTTCTTATACTCAGAAAGCAATGAAGTGGCTGGCAAAGAGCCAGGAAAAAGTAACTAGTGTCCTTTTGCTTCTCGTACAAGATAATGTTTAAAATTTTAAACACACACACACACACAAAAAAAAAAAGGATATATATTAACTATTTAATAAAAAAAAAAAAAGATTGTTTCTTGTAAGTTCAGCTAGCCAGAGATTATGAGTTGGAATTCTATTTAAGAAAAACAATAAACTCAAAGGGGGATATGCTTTATTAATATATTTTCCAGACAAAACGTGTGCAGTAATCCATTTTTTTATTCGTTAAAATACATTTCTGATTTTTGGTGTAAATAATAAATATAGTTTAATATTATTTTGTGTTTTTAAAATCAAAATCAATAGTCAAAAACCTTTCACATGTGGGTTTTTTTTTTTACCGCAAATTTCTTGCCAGCCGACGACTCTTGGAGAAAGAATCTTCTTCTGATAATAGGAACACACCCGCTTCTCTATGAATGATTTTTTTTTTTCCCAAATTATAGCCAATTTCCCTGAAAACTAATACAAGTAGCATAATAAGTCAACGGCATTATTTCTATTAATATAAAAATTCTCCTTGAAAATTATATAAGGCAAAAACCAAATAATTAGCAGATAATTTGAGACAATTAAATGTCAGATTCTGTCAAAAAGTCTACATTGTTAGAATTTTTATTGATGCGTTGAAAAATAGCAAAACAACGGCTTCCGCAAGTACACCACCCTTCGCAGCCGTTAGTTGAAATATTTGTTTACAAAATTGTACACATTTTGATTCTGCTTGAAACAATAGATGCATACTTCTGTAATGTTTATGAAAAAATTTCACAGTTGTCATATTTTTTATTAAAAATTGTAATTTTAATAAATTAATATAAAAATAAAAAAATTGTAAATTTTTTGATGCATTTGTTTGACAAGAAAATTATAATTTTTTATATATTCATTATATGAATATGTATATATTTATATTTTTTTTATAAAAATTATAATATTTATATGGTTAAAATAAATTGTTACTTCCTATATTTTTATTTAATTTTTAATTAAGCTTTTACAAAAATTTTACATTAAATTCTTATATTTATTTTTATTTTTAATTAATATTCTTTATTATTTTTTATTTAATTTTATTAATAATTAGCATACTTGAACAACATTATTAATGTGATTTAACAATTATTAATATAGACTTTTCATATAACTTTTATTTATATTTTAGTAAAAATAATTTATAAAATATATAGATATTATATAAAATTAATTTATTTTTTTGAAAAAAATAATAGATTATTTATTTCTGATTTCATAAACAGTTAATAAATTATTATTTATATAAATCAATTGTTAATAAAATTTAAGAAATTTTTAAATTATAAAAGTTTAATGAAAAATAAAATAAAACTGCAATAAATAGTAAAATAAAATTTAACCTATTTGTAAAAAAAATTAAAACTTTCATGATTTTTAGTAAGAAGTTTTAAATCTTTGAATTTTCAGGGAATATATAACTTAAAAAATTTTCTTAAAACTGTAAAACATCTTTCTCTCTCCCTTCTTTTTTTTTTTTGGTAGAAAAACATCTTTCTCTCTTGCATGTGTGCAATGACCACATTACCCACATCACAAAATAGTGCGTGCGAGTTGTTGGTGGGACTTAAATTTCAATCTCAGTCTTCTCTCTCCTTTCTCTCTTAATTTACAGACTCACAACTTATATAAATTCCATATCCAAAATACCCTTTTTTCTTGTCCGAGGAAGGCCTTCAATTCAAAGCTCCTCTGCCTTATTTCCACCACCAACAACCAAACCAAGCTAAAACGACACAGTATTATTTCCTTCGGCCCCAGAAACTAAAAAGGAAAGGAGCATGAAATCTGGGATTCTAATGAGTCTTTTCATCTCCACTCTTACATTCTAATCATTCTCTGCGAAAACTTCACATCTCCATTCTTTTGTCCATTCCTGTAAGTGCTTTTTCTTCCATTTGTTTTCTACTGCTTTGATCTATTATACTCTGACTACTAAATAACTCCTCCTGCTTCACAACACTGTCGCGCATCAATCTCCGATTAGCAATGTCGTTGACCCACATGTTTCCAAATGTTCTATTTGTGTTTTTATGTTTTGTTCTGTATCATTGTTCTGCTTCCCCCTGTTTTATCTCTTTTTCTCTGTATACGGTCAAAACCTTCAAATTTAGCAGTCTTTGTTTCATTTTCATACTATGGATGGAATCTGATGTTAGGTCCAGATTGATTTCTGTAAGCTGTTTTTTTTTTTTCTGCTTTAATTTTTTTAATGAACCATTTATGAACATATATATTGCTTTGATTCATTAAAAGTTCCCTTTTTGAACAGATGTTGATTGAGATCTTATTCTTGCTTTAAGATGTACACAAAGAGTGGACAGAAATAAAGAAACTGAAACCTTTTTGGTTGTTTAATTGTTCATCCTTCCACTCTGTAAAGAAATATTCCATCCAGTTAAAAAGGATGAACCTGGCCTTTTCTCTCTCCATCTCTCTCTCTTATTTTATAAACCCAGAAATTAATTTTTTCTTTCTGTCTACGTTCCTGACTCAGAGGCTGTCTCCGTTTTCCCTGCAACTAGCTCTTTTATATTGCCGTTGAATATTTGCTTACATACTAATTTTATCTTCTCGTACCCGAAACCAAAAAAAACTACAGATAAACTATTGTTTGTTTCACTCCTTTCTGGTTATTTAACAACACGTCCTTGACGACTTAGTCGATTTAAATTTAATCATAAGAAAAAAACTCCCTCATGGCTACGTATAATCTTCATCTAATCATCTTCCTATTAAACTTTTGACACTTGCGTTTCAGAATAGCATCTTTCTGATCGTCGATTATCGTTTCATTGTTCTTAGTTCATATTGATCGCAAGTTTCAGCAATGAGAACGGAGACCATGAAGATATCCAAGGTAAAAGCACTCTCTGTTTTTCACTTTCGGCTATAAATACCCTTCTTTTCGATTATTCTGAATTTTCGTTTCATTTTTTTTTTATTTGGTCTGCAGTCTTTGTGGCCAAAACAAGTTGTGAGGAAGTGGCTCAATTTAAAGACTGGAGCAGACGAGTTTCAGTCAGATCACTCCATGATGGGTAAAATTTCGGTTGCTTTGTTATGATTTCTCTACCATATGCACTTGGGTTTCATTTTTCGAGCTTAAAACTGAAGGTAATTCTTGCCAATGTGGGACTCAGATAACGCGAGAAGGAAGAGCTGTTCGGACCAAGAGTGTTACGTCGTCCAACCGGAGGATTTCTCAGGTAATTCGCCGGCACGGCACTGTAGAATAAAAGCGCGCGCACAGCTACATAGGCTGTGATGCGTTCTGAGCCGTCAGATCAACGGCTTGTTTAATATGATTAGACATCGAATAATCCGCTAGCGAAACCGGAAAATCGCCAAGGGGCCCGTGGGCCCCACTTGGCTCGTTTCGAATGAACGCGACACGTGGATAGTTCGAGGGTTAATTTTCCGGGAATCAAACTAGTGCAGCAAACCTAAGAAGCCTAACCCCAATGCGATTTTTCTTTTCGGCCATCATGTAAAAAGCATTGACTAATCTTATATTAATTACATATTTTTGCACTTGAATTAATTGAAAAGGCAAAATGTTTCCCTCACATGGCACCTCTCACATTTCTATTCACACGCACTCATATTACAGTAGAGTCATAATTCTGACCATCATAATGTGAGAGTTTAATGAAAAATGATATGAATATGTTCATGGACTCTAATGCATGAGCCATGCAATTTCATTACTATTTGAGTGTAGCTCATGGATGTGAGTCAAAATTTTATCTCTAAAACCATTTAAATTAAATATTTTGTGTGGATTTAACTCAAATTATATTATTTAGATGGTTATATTATTTAAACATTACACTAGAATTATATAAGTAAATAATAATTATAATAATTTTAAGAGAAATGTGTAAATTTCTTAGTTTGACCAGAGGATAATGAGTTCACATTTATATAAATCCTTCTTTTCTTTTTTTGAGTGAGATGAACGTGCAAGTATTTTCAATGAAAATTTATTTATTTTTTAATAATTTACTTGGTATCAAATTTGACTGGTGAAATATTGACATTGGGCTTTATTTTTCAAAGAGGGTTGGTTGAAGGAATCCACAAATGGAATAAAACCTTTTACACAAGAGAAGGAGACACCACGTGTCATGGATGATTCTCTAAACCTTAGGTAAATACCATAATCACAATCATAATCTTATTGAATGAATCATCTTTTGTGCTTAAAAGCCTCTATTCTAAGCAATTTTAGCTTCTAGAACTTACTTGATGTTGACATAGTGACGAGTTTTGATGTGTGAAAATGAATGGTATTAGGATGTTGGTGGGAACATGGAATGTGGGAGGGAAGGCCCCCAGTGAAGGCTTGAACTTGAGGGATTGGCTTAAGTCTACTTCCCCAGCTGACATATATGTAATTGGGTAATTCTTGTTTCTTGCTCTTCTATTCTTAGTTTCCATTTTAGATCACTCTTACATTTTCCTTCTTTCTTTTTCCCGTTTACCTTTGGAAAAATGAGTAATTATATCATATTTTAAAAATATAATAATACCAAGTATCACAATATGTAAGACCAACATAATTTTAAGTCTTATTATATCTATTTATCGTAATTTAAGAAACTTATTTACTACAAGAATGAAAATTTCCCATCTTTTCATAAAATCTATATGAAGTCAATAAGTATGGCTTGCTGTATGGACCGCAGTTGACGCAACCAAAACATGATCTCTAAACTTGTTCTGTGGTTTTCCTTTTTGTTAGGTTCCAAGAAGTTGTCCCTCTAAATGCAGGGAACGTGCTCGGGCCAGAGGACAGTGGGCCAGCTTCCCGATGGTTGGCTCTTATCCGCCAAGCGTTGAACAACGATAAGTTTGACCACCAAGAAAACTCAACAATTGGTGAGCAAGGAAGCCTCAAGCCTAGACTCAGTTTCTCGGATTACCTTTCTTTAGAAGACGACTTTGACAGAGAAGAATTTGGCAAGCTGTACAACGTAAACGAAGCTTCAAGTAAAGAAAACTCTACTCGCACACCTTTCACGAGTGGTAGGCACTGCAGCCCGAGTCAACAGCCACGCTATTGTCTAGCCGCAAGCAAGCAAATGGTGGGCATTTTCTTGTGCGTGTGGATTCGTTCGGATCTTTACAATCACGTTAGCAATTTGAAAGTGTCCTGCGTTGGCAGAGGCATCATGGGCTATCTGGGAAACAAGGTTGGTTTGTCTTCTTTTCTCTATAATTTCCATTGTCCTTAGAAATATGCTACTGTGCCTATTATGTGCACGCGCTATTTCTCACGGGACTCTATCTGAATCTAATTGATGCCATGTTTATTCACATGCACATACACAATTCAGTATGATACAATGCGAATGTGTAAGGATAATGTGAATAGTATGCACGAGTAACACTAGTGTGTTCTTTGAGTGAAAATTTAACTTCCTAGTTAAATTAAAAATATTAGAGGTCTGCGATGGCTATGGATTGTAATGATTGTTATGCTTTATAACAGGGCTCAATATCAATTAGCATGACACTGTACCAGACAACATTCTGCTTCGTTTGTACCCACTTAACTTCTGGAGAGAAAGATGGTGATGAGGTTCGTAGAAACTTTGACGTCTCCGAAATCCTAAAGAAAACCAAATTTTCTCACCCGTTTAAGGATCTCGGTTATCCATCTCCTACTGAAAGCATATTGGAACATGAGTAAGTCCTTTTTTTCAATTGATTAATCTCTGCCTTTTTTTTTTTTTTTTCCTTATATTGAATTCTTATTGGCCTTTGCAATATCTAAATTTTTAGTAAGGTCATTTGGCTTGGGGATTTAAATTATCGGCTTGCTTCTGGTTGTGGTGATACACACGAACTGCTACAGAAGAATGATTGGCAGGCACTATTGGAGAGGGATCAGGTAAGTAACATGGTACCATGAACTAGCCATTTTATGTGTTTGAGCTCTTCTTGCGTTGCAAGTTCTTCATGGCTTGGCTCTTACTTGGATTTGGTCTTGCTTGGCAGCTAAGGATAGAGCAGAGAGCAGGTCGAGTATTCAAAGGGTGGAACGAAGGACAAATACATTTTGCTCCTACATACAAATACTTGGCCAATTCTGACCACTATGTTGCCCAAACCTCCAATTCCAAGCAGAAACGAAGGACTCCTGCTTGGTAAGATTAATTCTTTACAACCCACAAAGGTTGATCGTGTCGTCAGACATTGTGCATTATTTCCATTTGTTTATGCCCAATGCCGGCGTGGTGAGATGACTTTTAAGCTATGCCCACTTCAATCATAAGTAATCATGTAAATAAGAAAAGTTTCTTGCACAGCAATTGACTGGCAATCATCATGGACTTCACACTTATATCTAATTGAATCAATTGCGAATAATGTTTGATTATACGATCAATATCGCTCTATAAAATTCAAGGTAGAAAAGCATCTTCGTGTTGAATCACTATTAATAATGGCATTTTGCATTAGTTTAGAAGGGTTTCACCTGCGATGATCATACGTTTTGCATTGTTTAATACGGAATTGGTCAAACAAGCGGGAGGATTAAATAATTACCATGTGATTGTTATCTTTAAAATCTGTTGTATCATATAATCCAAGGTGGTTATGAGTGTGAGATAGAAATCATTATATATTTTCCTACAACATGAGACAGATTATAACCTTCATAGTCCACTATTAAATATCCATACACTTGTCGTATTCAATATGAACCACATGAAAACCTCCATCATTACTGACCAATTGCATAAATCCTAGTCTCATGTTGACATTAATAAAGCAAGTTGCTTGTTAGTTTAAGCATTAATTGCCATATTCTTTTGGATATAGACCATCACCAATTGGAACCCAGAGAAGAATTATTATTGTACTCTTGATCATATGTCCTTTTTGTTTGACGGTCAGTGCCATCTTAATTATATTTTTCTGCTAACAACAACGGATTTTTCTTGTTTGGACAACAGGTGCGATCGGATCCTGTGGAAAGGTGAAGGAGTAAAGCAAATGTGGTACGTGAGAGGAGAATCAAAATTCTCAGACCACAGGCCTGTATCTTCTCTATTTTCTGTTCAAGTTGACAAGACAATCAAGAAGACGAATGCTGCCTGCCCTTCAAAAGGCTTGTCAAACGCTACCTTATCATCGGCCTGCGTAGCGGCAGCAGCAGCGAAAGTGCAGGCAGAGGAGTTGCTGCTGTTGCCAACGAGGGCACAAAGCTGCATAGACAGAGCACCAAGGTTCAGACTTTAGGCTCACACAGCAATTTCCAAGAAAAGCAAGTTTTGTCTGCCTGGGCCCTGACAGACACGACACTTGAGGAGCCGCAGCTGGCGCGCGGTGTGGCTGCCCTGACACAATGATGCTCATCATGAATCAGCCGAGGTTCAGTGTACTTTTATTCTTGGAAGAACAGAGGATTAATTTATAGAGATGAAAATGGTCACATGCGAACCTTGGCGTGCTTTGCTTATGGCACGTCTATAATTTTGGAGTATGGGTTTTTGCAAATATCCAGCAAGCATTGAGGGAACAATGATTAGAATGGTGGCGACGCACAAGGAGTAAATCAGAAGCTAGCCAGTGCCAAATATTGGAGAAAGAGGTGCCTGCATTTCTGGGAATTCCTAGATGTGCGTGTTTTCTTTTCTTCTTTTTTTTTTCTAGTTTTTGAGTAATTATTTGAAGCTGAGCTTTTGATAAGGTTTCAGCTTGGCTTATTTATTTTGATTTTTTAGAAATTGGTTCAGTTTTGTTTCCATTACTGAATCAAATATAAAAAGTATGGTTAAGGTTGTACTTCATCTGACTTACTGCAAATTATAATTTACTGTAAAGCAAATTGTTAATCCACTTTTTTTTTCTTCTGGGGAAGATAAATTATAATTGTTTGATTTGATCATAAAGTTGGAATAAAAAATAGTAATTAAACAGTCGGCAGGTGAAGTGATACATAATGTTTTATTAAAAAAATTTATTTTTTTTAAGATTTTAAGTATTAAATGATATATTATTCATATTAATTAAAAATAACAATCAAACAAGATATTGGCAACGAAATTCACAAGATCTAACCTCCCTACTTCTTAGATGTCGCCACTTACCAAGTTAGTACGATGTGTTTTCCAATCTCTTTATCATTGATTGTGAGGATGGGTATGTGTGGCTCAGATTCTCGGTATTTTTCCAGCTGCTTCGTTCCGATCAATGTAGTTGCATTTTGCATAGTTCGACTGAAAATTGTCCTGGTTTCAGAATAGTAATCGTATATTTGGATATTTCGTTTCTTTCTTATTGGGTTTGGATGAATGTTGACAACAGTATATAAACGGCCAACATATCTTCCGTTGAGCTATTTTTGCGTGATCATTTGCGGGGCAGTTTGTTCAATTAGGAGAGAGCTTATTGATGTTCATCGCCTAAATTGCTACTTCTACAAAGCAAAGAGTCCAAATACTATCTTTTCAAGAAGTAATTTGCAGTGCAGAAGGCAAATCATAAGTTTTACGTCTACTTTTTATCGAACTTGGGCTTTCTAGTTAAATATTGCGATGCATACTTGTCACCGGTGTGTTATAAATGAATGACAGGCTACTAACCTTGTCAAAATTTAATATATCAAATTATCCTAATTTTAATTTTTTAGGAATGTGAGTTCAGGGTGGAACCCAAAAATTACATGATTAATTTAAGTGTTAATTGGAACATAGGAGTTTTGTTATATAAGGTAGAATTCAAAAATAAAATTTCAAAGATAGCATAACAATTAAACAGAATTTGAATTGTAAAAAGGAAAATTCAATTTGAAAATCTTCTATTCAAGAGATTTATACATTAAATTTTTATATTGATACTAAACACAAAATATATTATCTATTCTTTGATTACTTAACTAAGAATTAATTTCAGTCCATATCTAAATTAAATTCTTATTGTTCTGCCCTAATTTCATTAATTCAAATTCAATGATCCAAATTAAATCTTACTGTTAACTAACTCGAGTCGGGCACCCCAATAAAAATAACAATAGTATTGAGAATACGGAGTGATTAAGATTGAATAATAACTATACATTAACACATAATCATTTAATTCATCATACATTTCCTCTAAGTGTTGAACAATAACATACTATCGCATAATCATAACATCCAATTTGTTATGAATTCGTCTATTATTGTGGATGTCCATTTAGTTTCTCAATTCTTGAAACAAAGAATGTTATAAATTCATTCATTATTATGAATATCTATTTATTTTCAAACCCCTAAAGCCATTGAATCTCATTTATTCTTCTTGGC
>JANHAO010028155.1:0-10696 GCA_026873985.1 Saraca asoca
TTTTTTTTTTTTTTTGTTTTTTTTTTTTTTTTTTTTTTTTTTTTTTTTTTTTTTTTTTTTTTTTTGGGGGGGGGGGGGGGGGGGGGAAGAGGGGGTGTTTGATAAAAGTCGAGAGAAGCATCAACAGAAGAGACATTGAGAAACCATAAACTGAAACCTTCTGTTTAACTTACCATGCGAAGAGAAGCTAAAGTAGCTGTATTATCAGTTGCTGGTGTGGAAGGCAAGCCCATTGATGGAAGTTGAACATTTGATGGGGTATCACCAGGGATAACCCTCTCTGTAGCTTCTCCACCATTTGAGGCCACAGCCAACTCAGAATCTTCAGCAACCTAAAACATGTGCAAAATCAAGCAAGTGGTATCACCAATCGCAGGCATAAATACACACTCCAAAAATTTGACAACTTGATAATTGTAAATCCTGCTATAGATGATTGAATAACAGTTCATCATAATTATTATTGTTGCTAAAATTGAATATTTAGAAAGATGCATTAGAACATGGGTGTAAGCCTGTAACTAATTTCCCAGCACAAATAACAGAGTGATAAGCAAAAATATCTTATAACATGCATAAACACAACTATATGAAATACTTCTCACTATTGGAGTTTGTGGTACTATGACTTGCCTATTAAAAGAGAGCCAGTTATACTGAAACATAAATTTGATAATCACTACAGACTATCTACTCGAAAAAGAATGAGTCAAGAGAGAACCAATCTTAAAAACATTACCTTTGCAGGTGTGCGTGACTCAGCTATTCTTTTGGCCTCAGCAAGAACCTATATGGATCAGCAGTAGCAGATAGGAAGATTTAGTTCATAAACCACAAAGGAAATTGTTGACAGGAATATAAATAATTAAATTAATCAAGAATGAAAAAGTTAAAACCTCTTGATCTTTGCGCTCTTGTTGCTTTGTTTGAGATAAGTACATAGACAGGGCTCGTTTCCGTTCTATCTCTTGTGAAACATTATATGGTTCCTACATTAGGTAGAAGGACAAGAAAATAAAACCACATGGTAATGTCATATGGCATGTTCAAGTTTGTTTCACAAGAAGTACCCCCCTCCTAAAAAAACGACAGTGATATAAAAACACATGAACCCACATTAAGTTATTTCATTCAAACAGTTACTACACCTTCACAAGAGGGTGTGATGCCACATCTGCAGGAGATGGAGCCCTAGCCATCAACATAGCCCGAGATACTACATGGTAGGGGTAAGATAATCATCAGGAAAAGCAAGTATAAATATCTCAGTTCTACTTAGATAGCCCTAAAAGCAAGCCTGTTACAGTCTATAAAATTCAATACAAAATGTACACATAAAACTAAAGTGAGCAGAGAACAATGGATATCAGTTCAATGAATAGATAAACAGGTACCACTATAGTATCGATCCTTCAATTCCTCTACAGTCCGAGATGATGGGAATCTGTCAGCTATCACAATGAACCGGAGATCAAACCTCTCACACAAGTCAAACAGTTGATCCGTCTCCTCCTTGGTCCACATCTGCATAGGTATACAGTGTACACCTTAGAACGCCAAAATGCTTCAACTCTTGTGGTTAAATTATACATAGTCAAGCTTTGTTTAGATATGGTTCCTTTGTGATTTATATCTCAATGTGTCACTCTTATTTACCACTAAATTCATCATCACTGTTTCTCATGGTTAGGGTAACTGAGACTCCAGTCCTTAACTCACCCCAAAGACATAGGAGAAGGACACCGTATAAGTAGCACGAAAGCTCAAGGAACTCATTTAATAAGAACTACTCCATTATATAACGTCTTGTCATACCAAATTATATTCTTTCAGACATCTGGAAGTAAAAGCCAACATTTAACTGATATATTAATATTATAAAACGAACTAAGTCAACATGTTGGAACTGAGAAAACAGCCAACAGAAACAGTGGATCATTCAGAATTCTTAAGCAAATTATCATCCTCAATCAAAGTCAGACAGAAAGTTTAGATGCATTCCAGAGAATGATACCTACAGGATCTGCCAAGTACTTTTCATACTCCTCATCAGTGTATTTTATAATGTCAACAGACTGCAACAAAGCACATGATAAAAACTCCAATCATGAGAACAGAAGATGTTGAAGGATGTGCAATTAGAAAAACGGAACCAAGAAAACAAATCTCATAGCAGACGTGAAGATAAAGAATGCCCTTGCATTTACCTTGTTATACTTTGCAAAAGAATAATCTCCAGTTGGTGGCACGCCATTTACAACTCGAACCTGCAACACAAGAGAGGCATATGCTAAAAACTCTGATAGTCTCGTTTAATATAGAGCTTTATAAACCATGAAAAGGGAACCTTACCCAATGGTAAAGGTGAAGATTATCTTTACGAGCAGAATTTGTGAAAGGAAGCCATTGCCAAGTGATCTGAAGGGAAAATCTCCAATTTATCATCAATAGATTGCAGTTTCAGTAGACAAAGTAGGATATAAAGCTAGAAAAAACATACAAGGACATGGAAAAGTTGTTGGATAATCAAATTATAGCAATGCTTAAATATTGGGCAAAGGCATACGGAACACGTTCTGCTCTTCGCCATAACATCAAAGAGTATTAGAAAAGAAATCCATTCTATTCAAACTTCAACAAGCTTACCTCTAATAAATTTCAAGACATACATGAAGAAGATAAGAAATGATGTATAATGAAAGATTCAAAAGACAATCACCTTCTCGTCTGATGGAGGCCTTTTTTTCAATTGAGACGCATCAATTGCAGGCATAAGAGGTGCCAAACCACCCGTAAGTGCGTAAACCTACAAACAATAAACCCAAACAAGAGACTTTGTCAAATTAACCAAACCCTGTCGATATTAATACACTAAGTCACAAAGATAAGAAATTGGAGGACCTCTCGCGAAATGCCATCTGGTTTTCTCTGTGGCTCTTTCTGGGGCCGAGACTTCTTCTCTTGGCTTGACAAAGAGGTCTTGGGTAAGCCTAGGATGTCCTTCGCATCCATAAGAGCTTCCCAGAAAAAATATTCTAGGGTTAAGCTACTCCAACTTCTTCCTAGAAATGTATATGTGGAACTAGAATTCAGAAATCAAAGCTCAGATCAGAAGGGAAACTTATGATTCAGATTCCAGGATACTTGAATAGGGAAATTAGGGCTCCTCTGGCGCGAAAGATTTGATGACGAGTAGGAGTAACAGTGGTAGAATGGGTTAACTCAGAAAACATAATCGTTGTAAGCTTGTAACTGATGTAAATCACACGGCCGCGCCAACGCGGGTTTGAGCCTACGACGTCGTAGGCAAGCAATTTTGCATATAGTTTCTTTTTGTTTTTTGCTTTTTTGGGTATTACTTTGAATATAATTTATGAATGTACGCAATTGGAATTGTCATTTTCATAATAAAAATAAGATAAAATTAGTTTTTATTTATTGTAAAAATATAAACATATAATCTTGTAGAAGTGTGTATAAAGGGTATAAGTAAAATGAAATGTGAAACAAGTAAACGATGAATTTGAAAAACTTAAAAAAAAAATCGAATTAAACTGTTTACCGCTATAATTTATTCCCATTTGCAAATTTTATCTTTATATATATATATATATTTAATTATATTTTAAGAATTTTATTTTATTTATAATTATTTTTCTATTATAATTAATTTTAAAATTATTATTTATAATTATTTAATATGATGTATTCCTCTTGAAAATGTGGATTGCTATGACGAGAATAAGATTATACTATAGTTAAAAATTAAGAACTGCGCCCTTATTTAGCAAGCTTGCAATAAATATAAAATGTTGTAACTGTTTTCACTAATGAGATGGAATTTAAAGTAGAAATATCCTACATAAGTTTAATAAAGTGATATATATGCAATTTCTTTTATTTTTCTGCAAGCAATATGATTATGGCAGTATATAAAAAATTTTCCTGTTTAATTTATTTGTATACAAAAATACATTTATTTTGGATAGTTGGTAAACTATGTATGTGATATTTTGGAAGTGTTTTCAAATGTTTTTATTTTATTATTTTTTAAAAACAATTTAAAATCTGTTTTTTTAGAACAAAAGAAGAAAAAATTTGTTTGAATGTAAATTTTGAGAACAAGTGTTTTCCTAATTTTTGAAGAAAATTGAAATATATTTAGTATTATTTATAACTTTGCCATTAATAAAAATAGGTGTTCTTCTTATTTTTTTTAAAATATTAAAACAGTTTTACATAAAAACAAAGAAAATACATAAATGATGTATTTTCTAAAAATTATTTTTCAGTTATATTTTTGCAAAATAATTTTTTAAAAATAACTTTAAAAAATAGTTTATCAAACAGATTTTTTATTTTTGTAAAAAAATAAAAAAATAATTTTCCAAAACAAAATAGCAGGCTGTCAAATAGGCTTAAGTCATTAAAAGGAAAGAATATGAATATTGTGATTGAAATGCAATTAGATGGATCAAAAAGATCAAGCACTGCAGAATCCATTAATCTTATCTGATCGGTGATTTTATGATATTCTGATGCACTTTTTGAATGACAATAATGCATAATGCGTTATAGATTCAGACACTATTAAGAACCTAAATTACTCTAAACTTCACAAATTTACATAAAAGAAATATGCATATAATTAGTAAAATTTATAGTGGTCATTTAGATGGAAGACATGAAATAAGAAAAGGATGTCTTGTGAGAGAAATAAGTTAAATTAATATGTAGCTCTTTGTCTTTATTTTCACTTTTTTTTAATAAGTAACTATCTATATTTAAAAATTTTTAAATTTAACATTTTTTTTATTTTTAACCATGTACCTGCTGTAAATTTTTAAACCATTTTCCCTTTTTTTTTATATGACATAAAAATTATCCCATGTCAATAACTTTTTCAAATTAAACTATGTACCAGGCGGTGTCACACATTAAGGTCAATGGTTAGAGAATTAGAGTTTTTTTTTCCCCCTCCAAATAGATTTCAGGACATTTGGAATTTAAAACTTCGACTTCCATAGTGGAAATTGCTGCGCGAGACTACTCAGCCATCTTCCTCATCCTTCCATTTTCGAAATATAGGCCATAAACATATATGTTTATAAAGAAAACTCCTATTTTCTATCTAAAGTACCACTTGAAATAAGTGAAAACAATAAACAATAATATGAAACATTAACATAAAAATTAGGTTTAAATATAATTTTAGTTTCCCAGTTTTGTTTAAGGTTACAATTTTGCCTCCCAATTTTAATTTGAACAATGTTACTCTTTACATTTTTTTCAATTTTGCAATTAACTACTTTCCATTTATTGCTTAAAAGAGTACAGAAATTATTGAGTAAATCCTTGTTTAATTAACATGATGTCTATATATGTGTTGCATACGTTGCTTATATGGTCATAATCTAAATGTGAAGAGTTAGAAAACAACTCTTGATTATATGAATTGCAAGTAAATGACCACTAAACCCAAAATTAAAAATTAATAATTGGTAAGCCTCCATTACATAATTAATACTAGCTATTACAATTTAAGAAACCATTTCAAAATTATAGAAAATAACACTATTATCATCAGTCTATTCAATAAATTTTGTCTTCTCTTAAAAAAGAATATGGATAGGAGGAGTTAATTACAACTTTGAGAAAAATGTGAAGGATAATATTATTAAAATTGAAATTAGAAAGATGAAATTGTAACTTTTAATAAAATCAGATGATTAAAAATGCATTTAAGTAAAAAACTAATCGTCACACCAATAGATTAAAAGGCAATAGGATAGAAAATTAAAAAATTAAAAAATAATATTTCTTTTTTTTTTTTAACTTTGCTATTAAATATAACATAATGCTTAACATTGTTATGTCACTATTACAGAAATATATTTACACATTGCTTATTTCACATATGTTACATCGATTTTGAAACTAATATCTATTTGAATGACATTTTATGTTAGAACAATTCGCGTCAGTTTTTTAATCAATGTGCATAATAAGCAACAACCTCAGTTTTTAATATACAACCACTATGTTTTTTATTTGAAAAAATTTTTTTACACATCAAATTTTTTATAAAAAATTGATGTCTTTTTATCTACTAAAAATGTCAATTTTTATATAATATCAAGGTTTTTTCTCAACCACTAAAGATGCTCGTTCTTATTTCAAATCGACGTCTTTAGTGAGTAAAAAATATGTTAATTTTATATAAAAACTGACATCTTTTCTCATTTAAAAAAAAAACACATGCTACTAGTTATACTTTTACAAAATACATGCTATTAGTTATATTTTTTACAAAAACCTACTGCTCTTTATATTTTTGTAAAAATAATCATTAAACCAAAATCTACAATCATCTAACACAGTCTTAATTTTAACAACATTGAACATTTTATTGGATCAATATAAAATTAAAGACATTAAAAACTAATTAAAATTATAATATGTCAAATTAACAATAAGTCTATCCATAATAATCATTTACTTACTTTCTAAGTAATTTTCTTAATTATTCTTCTCCTTTGATTAAGCCTTTAGGATCCATTATTTGAAAAAAAAAATTGTAATTTGCATTATATATTGGTATAAGCATTTAGATCTACTTTTATTACTTCTAATAATACCACAATCAGAGGGATATGTAATATGTTAACATATTCAACATAATTAGAGAAGCAAGGCAAAATATGAACATAACTAGTAAAAATAATATATACTAACAGTTGTTATCTCAAAACCATATATAAAGTGGAATATGAACTTCCATCAACAGCTCACAGTTTATAAACTAAATCTCGTAATATAGATAAATCAAATAATTAGACAATAGTAATTTTTATTTTTGTGTTCAAGTTCTTGTGTCTTATGAACTTCTGTTCATTATGTGTGTACTTTAAATACAATAGTTTTGGTATCTGGATTTGAGATATTTATATAAGTAGTTATCAAGAGTCAGTTAGAGTGACAATATTATTATAGTTTATTGTATTTGGAGTTTTAAGCAAGTGAGTGAAATAAATACATAATCAAGTATAAGCCTCTAAACTAAAAATTAGTAGCTAGTTGCCTATATATACAATAAACATATAATATATTAAGTACAAGCATATAAACTAAAAATTATATAGTTACCTACATATATAATAAACATGTAACCAAGTACCTTTAATTTTTTCTAATTTTTTTTTTCTGTAAGAGGATCTTCAACTCATATCCTTTCACCATAGTCATCTCGTATGTAGAATTCCTCTAAGTTACCTTCATCATTCATCGGAAGTAATCCTGAAGAAAAATGATGGATCTTTCAATGTTGTTGCTTATGTCTTTTCCATCCGTATCACCACAACATTCTGTCTTTTCCCTTAAAGAACTATAGAGCACTTCTTATCAGTCAAGTTTGTGATATAAAAAAATCTATTTTTCTTGAGATGTCATTATGTACAGTTCCACCTTATGACCCTCTCTATTAAGATCCACCAGCGTAAACCCTAAGTTATTACCTTAGATGTTGCAGTTATTTTCAATCCATTTACGTTAAAACACAAGCACCCTAAATTTGATGTAGTCAAGCTCTCATATATCTTCAATGATCCCATAATATGACATATTTGTGTACATAGGGTTTTTATATTTGGAACTAGAAACATACATTGACTAAGCCAGTAAAGTAACCCATATTATTTTGCATAGTGCTTATGTCATAATGTCACTTTGTGTAGATAGAATACCCTTTAATGTTCCTCTATGTAAGGTCTATGGGCTAACCATCTTGTAGTCTCAGAAACATTATTCAATGTTTGTGCTAATTGAAAATGAACTTGATCTTAAAATTAAGTGATGAAAGAAAGGTTGTGTTCAACTTGTACCCACTATTCATTCTTTCCATGATCCTACTCTGTTGTCAGGGTCATATGCTCATCCAAGTAAGGCTCCACTTCTTCATTATTATGTAGGATGTAAAGGTGTGCTTATACCCATATTTCATGACCAATGTTCACCACCTAGGTTCCCAATGTACCCTTACCTACAATTCTTCCCTTCTGATGAGACTTGGAAACTCTAATAACTTTTGCATTTGATAAGTATGCATTACATAACTCAACAACCTCTTTAGCTATATAGATTTCAACAATACATTCTTTAAGCCGAAGTCGATTCCTCACTTACCCTTTTAAAATTTTCATATATCACTCAAATGAAAACATCCACCTCAAATAAATTGGTCCATAGCATTTTATCTCTTTCACTGAATGAACAACCAGATGCACTATGATGTCAAAAAAAGGAAGGTGGAAAATACATCTCAAGTTGACATAATGTAACAACAACTTCCCTTTCCAAGTTATCTAATTTTTCAAGATTAACGACTTTGTTACATATTGCATTAAAGAAAAAGCAAAGTCTAGTAACGATATATTTTATATGTTTAGGCAATATTAATCAGATAGCCACTGATAGTCATTGTTGCATTAAATCATAACAATCATGAAACTTCAAATTGATTAATTTCAAATCTTTCATTGAAACATGGCTTTTGATGTTTGAAAAATATTCCTGCAGCACCATAACTTCATGTAGACACTTACAATAACTTGTTTTCTCCTTTCCAGACATAATATGACAAGTTGGAGGAAAATACATGCATTAAGGCTTCTTTTCTAGTGCTAATTGCTTTCGTATTGTCATTTCAACTAAGTCTAGTCTAACTTTGACTCTGTATTTGGTCTTACTCGGCATGTTCAAAAATGTTCCAGTGAAACTATCATAGATATTTTTCTCCACATGCATCACTTCAAGATTATATCTCACAAACAAGATTTATCAATATGGAAGATCAAATAATATGGACCCTTTTCTTCCACGGAGTCTTATCACTAGCATGTGTATAGGATTTGCTAAAAATGACATCTATATTTTTCACCAGTTTGTAGACCTGATCCTTAGTTAATGGCATTGGAGCTTTTCCCTCCTCTAATGACTTATGAAAAGCCTTTCTTTGCCTACAATAATAAGGGATTGTGGAAGAAATCTCCTATAACTGAGATACACTATCATCTTTCCATACTTAAGTTGATAAGAAGATATATTGTTCTCACATGTAGGGCATGTTTTATGTCCTTTGACACTATATCTAGACAAGTTTTCATAAGCTAGAAAGTCATTTATTATGTAAAAGAGTAAGGTATACAACTAAAAGGACTCTTGACAATATGCGTCAAACATCAACATATCACTATAGCATTTTTGTTCTTTGGCAACACAAAAAAACTATTACTTAAAGTCTAGAAATTGTTGCCTATAAGAATAGGTAACGATTTTTTTACTGTAGTCTTATCGAGCGTTACCTATTCTTTTAGACAACGATTTTTTTAGGGTTTCTGACAACAAATAACAAAACTGTTGCTTATTGTTCAAATAGTTTTTTTTTGTTTTATTTGGCAATGGGTGTGGATTGTTGTGGAGTATGGCAACACTTATTAAGTGTTATCAATTGAATAAAAAGCAACACTTATCAACCATTGTCATATATAATAGGCAATGACTTTTTTGTTTTATTTGGCAACAAATGTGGACTATTGCTGACTATGGCAATGCTTATTAAGTGTTGTCAAATGAATAAAAAGCAACACTTATTAACCGTTGTCATATATAATAGGCAACTATTTTTTTTATTTTATTTGGTAACGGGTGTGGATTGTTGCAGACTATGGCAACACTTATTAAGTGTTGTCAACTGAATAAAAAGCAATACTTATCAACTGTTGTCATATATAATAGGCAACAGTTTTTTCATAAATAAACAACACCTTGCTACATAATAGGTAGCGATTTTTTTTATAGATGGGCAACACCTGACTACATAATAGGCAATAGTTTTTTATAGATAGGGAACACTTTACTGCATAATAAGTAATAATTTTTTTTATAGGTTAGCAACATTTTGATACAACATTGGTAACAATTGTTTTAAAGATAAGCAACACTTTGCTACATAATAGCCAACAAATTTTTTTTTATAGATAAACAACACTTTGATATAGAATAGGCAATGGTTTTTTTTATAGATAAGCAATATTTTTTCGAGCATCACATCCATTCCATCAAAAGAAAATTTTCAATTACTCTAATAGTTAATACATCAATTTATTTATTCCAAATTTGAAGAAATAAATCCAAAACAATAAGATAATTGTAAATAGTATTAACTTTAAGTTCAACAGCTTAATGAAAATTCAAATTGAAAATCATATTTATTGAAGATTCTTATCATCAGTACTTATATCCAGTAAGTCATCATCACTTTGATTTGCTCATTCACCACTAATATTATGCTGCATGCATAGATTTAAATGAAACTAAAGAATTAGAAATTGGTTTGGGATACTCTAATAACATGCTAATACTTATGGAGGATTGTACTACATGCATAAATTTAAATGAAATTAAAGAATTACAAATGCATAATAAGAAGCATTTTCATGTAGCAATAAGAAGAAGCATCAATATAAACTCTTGAATTATTATGGTTATATAGATCAAACATGGAAGAAGAAAATACCTCTTTATTCAAAAAGATATAAGAAAATACCTCTTTGCTCAAAAAGATAGAAGAAAAGATGCTCATTTATATAGATTTGTATAGTTATACCTATGAAATAATATTTATTAAGAAAGAATATTT
>JANHAO010028156.1:0-10671 GCA_026873985.1 Saraca asoca
GCAACAAATAGTCAAGGTAATGTCTTAAAGTGTAACATTTTATTTATTTCAGGCAAGGCCTTTACTCTCACAAGCTTTGGAAAATGGCAACTTTAATCCTCTTGTTGATCCAAGGTTGGAGAAGAATTACATCCCTGAAGAGATGACTCAAATGCTTGCTTGTGCTGCAACTTGTGTTCGTCATTCAGCCAGACGTCGTCCTAGAATGAGCCAGGTGAGTCTACAAAGTGCATAGTTATGTTTTTAAATTAAATTTGTTCTTTTATGCTGAGTTTGCATTGTTGAGCAGTATCAACTATCTCTGTCTGCATGAGGCGTAGACAACATTGAGCCTTGTTAGAATTGCAGTTACTTTTCTGTATTTGTCAACATTTTGAGTCTAGTGTTAAGTACAATTGATTGCCCAAGTGTTGGCTGGTTATTTGTCAATATATGCTTGTCTGGCTAACAATTCCATTGAATTTATTTGATATTCCAATTATTTCATCTGACCATTTGCAAACTGATTTTAATATTTTGACATTTATTTTGTACTCAACATCTATTAATATGTTAAAATGAATGACAACAAACAGGTAGTTAGAGCCTTAGAAGGAAATATGGCTCTGGACGATCTAAATGAAGGGACTACGCCTGGGCACAGCAGAGCATTCGGTTCATTTGAGGGTTCAGGCTATGATACTGGCCAATACAACGAGGACCTAAAGAAATTCAGGAAACTGGCCCTAGAAGGCCAAGAGCAAGGCGCCACTAGTGAGTACAGTGGACCCAGCAGTGAGTATGGTCAACATGCATCTACCTCGAGCAGTGGAGGCCAGCAAAATACACAAGAGATGGAAATCAGGAATGTGAGGAGTAACATATAAGGTTCTGACGAAAGCTCTTTGGTGACCATTCTCATGTCTCGGAAGAATGACACCCCACTTGCCAACCTTCACATTATTCTTTGCCTCGCTTACTGGAAATGTTGGATTTCCTCATGTTGGCATTAGGATTAGTACATATTATTTGTTGGTGGAATTTCCAGGTTCAATGTACAAAATGGTTTGCTAGATCTTGGACAATGGCCAGAGTTGACTCTTTCTTTAAAACATCTTACGTTCTAAATCTAATTTATTTGTGGAGGAGTGAATTATTTATTTCAACTGAAATTTTGTAAGCTAACTAGTTCTGAAGAATGAAAAGCTGGGCATTGAGCTGTATGAGAGTTGGGATGAGGGGTTCATTATGAATTTATATGGTTGGTTTTGTAACCATTCATTATTTATGAGCTGTGTTACATGACATTCAGGTTTGTTGCCACTGAATACTGTACCCTTTATGGATGTTTATATTTTCTTTCAGTGTATTTACTAATGTCATATTCATACCAATATTGAATTAGGGGATTGGAATAATACTATTTTCATATCCTTCTTAGTGGAAAAAAAAAACCCTCTTTTAAGTCAATCATAATTGATAGTGCTGGAAGGCATTATGGAAGACTGGACTTGTAGTCAAATTTGATAAGCAAAAGGGTTTGGAACAACACTTGGTATAAAAATTAAACATGAAGAGAAAATCATGTTATATGAATTCAAAAAAAATATACATGTAGATTATTTTTTTTTATTTTTTCTCGTTTTGACGATGTTTACGTAATTTTGATCAAGATAATTTATTTAATGTGAATAGATAATCACATGGTTGTGATTCTTAAATTTTTATCTTTATATTGATGTATTAAAACATATTAGAATTTGTTATGAGCATTTTTCAGTATTATGAGAATGAACTGACAAAGGCTCAATAGAAGACAAGACCAGACGAAGGAGATCCAGACATCCAAAAGACTAAGGTCACTCGACAAAGGTGCCAACTCGTTAACTGCAAGCTTGGGATGCACAGCGAAGGCCAAAGTAGTAGCCTAGCTCGCTGAGGGACAAGCCTCAGCTCGTTTGTTCAACAGATCACCTTACACAAACTCGTTTTGCCAAATGTGAGCTCGACCTCGACCTTGCTAACCTAAGGTCAGCAGTGATCCCAGGGTAGAAACCCTAGCTCGCGAGATGAAGCACCGCCCAACTAGAAGCTTGTTGAGATTAAGCACAGGACAAGCACATGTCAACAGACAGGCTTAGTTCATAGGGGTCCATCCACAAAAAGCAATCTGTAGTAGCCGAATTGTAGGAGTCTATATTGTCTTATATATTTATTATTTAATGTAACATATTTACAACTTATAAAATTATATTTTTAACCTCCCAACCTCTATAAATAAGAGAGGGAGATCATTGTAACAAGCAAGGAAAAGAATACAAGCAGAAACTCTGCCAAAACAGTGAGAGGGTGCTGGAATAGTGAGAGAGCACTAGTATTGTAACTTTATTGAATCACACAGAGAAACCACAGCACAAAGCTAATACAAATTACCGTGGATGTAAGGGTCATACTGACTTTAGTCAAACCATGATAAAAAGCTTCTATATCCATTGTTCTTCCTCCTTCTCACTCTCTTTCCTATCAAAACTTATGTTATCAGCTTGTAGTTTAGGGTGTTGAGGAACTGTTCGGATTGACTAAAATTTGGGTTAATTAAACCAATTTTACTGTCAACATTTTGGCACTAGAGAAAGGGACCTAATTGCATTTTCTCTCTTTGCTTCACTGTTCATCTGCAATGACAAGAGTAAGAACCACCAGGAGCACCACTGCTACTGCTGGCCATACTGAGGGTCGTATAGAGCAATGAGGGTTACCACTGAGGGGCTCTATCTTCCTTCCTACGAATGCCTTTGCTACCCCTGTAATAGGTGTTAACGCAAGCATGGTGCCAATAATCCCTCACCAGCTTATTGCTCCTGAAAATGACAAGGTCCAGGCATGGCACTAGTATCAGGAGGCACTTGAAAACACAGTGAAGGAGTTAGCCAATGTAATCAGAACATTGGCTCATGCGCAAGTGCAGGGCATGCAAAGGCAAGTTGAGACTGTAGAGCCCAGAGGAGGACCTTAGTAGCCAGGAGTGCAACAGGGGAAACCCTTTAGAGGTTCTTCGAAATCGCAAACGAGACGATGAAGATAACATGAGAGCTCACTTCGAGAGGAAAGCTCAAACAGGATCAAGCATAAAACCTCGGATGGTCATTCCCATGATCGGGAGGATTTAAAGAGCCATCGATCCTTTAGCCATCGATCTGAAACATAGGACCCTACAATCAAAGAATTGCTTTGTAGGGTGCAATGGCTCAAAAAGTGATATGCGGCTCACAACCAACAAGTCCTTCTTGGGGAAAGAACTCTGTTCATCAAAGAGATTCAGATAGAGCCTCTCCATCGTAAATTTAAGATCCCTAACATCCTACCATACAACGGGGACAGTGACCTATATGATCACCTGAATACGTTCAATGTCCAGATGAATCTTCAGACAACCAATCTGCTGGTCAAATGCCATGTCTTCCCAGCCACCCTAGGGAGAATACCACGGGCGTGGCTCAGGGATCTTCCAGCTCGCAGCATATGCAGTTGGGAAGAATGCCAAACTAGATCCCTCAGCTAGTACAAAGCACTGAAAAGGTAGTTTGCATCGACTTGTCATCTCGCGATAATTTTCCAACAAAGAGACAAGTTGCTAAAGGATTGTATCTCTAGGTTCAGACGTGAGGTTGATAATGTGGAAAATCCCTCAGATGAAATCATCCTTATAACGATCTCAGTTGGGCTCCACATCTATATAAGGAATTATACAAGTCCCTAGTGAAGGACTTAGGTGAATTTTATGAGCAAGCCGCTAAGGAAATCATGTGGGAAGAGACCTTTAGTCTGAAAAGGCTCGGACACGAGGATGAGGCAAACAGCTCTGGTCAAAAGAGCGAGGACAAAGACGTCAAATATGGCTCTGACAGCCAACCTGTGAATAAGTCTAAAAGTAAGCGACCTCAGCACCAAGATCGCTACGATAACTATAGCCCTAACATTTAAAAACGCCTGACAACGGCAGATCCAAGAGAGATCAATTTTGTGCCTATCATGTTGAGGTCGGGCACAACACTTCAAAATGTTGGGCACTCAAGGATGCCATTGAGGACCTCATCCAGAGAGGCTGTTTGAAACACTATGTGGTGCAACCAGCCACCCAACGATCTTAATAACACCAACGTCCACGATAGCCATGACTTTATCATCTTTTATTATTGTTTGGATGTAAGCAAAGTATCCCAATTTGTGTTCAGAATCTAATGTTAGATATTTTATGAATAAATTTTCAGGAAAATCCAAGCATGGGCTTATTTGGTAATCTCGCTCTGTGTATTATTTATCTAGAAGCCCCTAACACTAAACAAAATTCCACTCTACATAAAAAGAGGTTGAGATTCCCAAGCATTAACCACCCGGGCACAAGATCGCCCCCATTTTGGTATAAGATTGCCAGCCATCCGGCACAAGATCGCCTCCATTCTGGCATAAGATCGCCAGCCATCTGAGCGCAAGATCGTCTCCATTCTGGCACAAGATCGCTAGCCATCTAGGCACAAGATTGCCCCCATTTTGGCATAAGATTGCCAGCCATTCGGGCACAAGATCACCCCCATTCTAGCACAAGATCGCTAGCCATTCGGGCATAAGATTGCCCCATTTTTGGCACAAGATCACCAGCCATCCAGGCATAAGATTGCCTATATTTTGGCAAAAGATCACCAGCCATCCAGGCATAAGATCACCTCCATTTTGGCACAAGATAGGCAGCCATTTGGGCACAATATCACCCCTATTCTAGCATAAGATCACCTACTATTTGGCCATGAAATTGACTACCCATTAGGCAATAAGATTGCTAAGTCGTAGCTCTCATATGACTTATTACTCGCAATTTTCATGCAACCTATTGCTTACAACTCTCATGCAACCTATTGCTCACAGCTCTTATGTGACCTATTATTCGTAGCTATCATATGACTTGCTCGATATGCCAGCTAGGGCGCACGTAATCGCTGGCTGAGTGCTCGAACTTATGCTAGCTAAAGCACAATCTGAGCATCCAACTTATTCTGATCAAAGTATAGTTCTCATAAGATCTGCCACGTTGTCATGCAATTTGCTGGCCATTTGGCATGATATGTATTATCTATAGTCATGATCTACTAGTTACAGCCAACTTTGCATAAATTCATGCGATTTGCTCAGTGTTTTATTTCATTATCTTTCATATTCCACACACCAAGGTCAATTGACTAATTGGGTATTCTTGCAATTAATGAATTATGGTTTGCAAGAATCAATCCATAGTAGCCAACATGATATTTTCTATAGAGCTGACAATGTGACGCACCTAGAAAGGCAAGGCAAAATGAAAAGTTCATTTAATATTTCCCTCAACAAGAAGAATTTAAAGTTCAAGGTCAAATACAGGATTCAAAATGGATTACAAAATTACAAGTTCATATCCTAAGAAGATTAATCTTTGGGAGCACAGGTCTCGAGTGAGGAAGGATCAACGCGAGGGGCGAGCTGTTCATTTTTAGCCTGATTAACAAGGGTTTCCGTGACCTACAGACTATTCTTTCTTTGAACTGCACCTTCAGCAGGAGGGGCTTCGCTCACAGACATTGCACCTTTATGGAAGCACTTGGCTTTAGCAGCCCTCTTCTTGAAGCCCTCAACAGCCTTGAGGGCCTCTTGTCCAAAAAAGAAAAAATCTATGTTCAGATGCTACTCCCACAGGGTATACAAGAAAGAGGATGAGGTTTTGTATTATGCTTTCTCCACTGCCTTAGCAACTAGCTTAGTGGTCTCTGCCTTGACCCAAGTAACCTTCTTTCACTTTTAAGCGATCTCCTTCCTAGTTGCTTCCAGTTCATTCTCAGTGGCCTCAACCCACCGTGTAGTAGCCTCAGCTCGCTGCATCACCGCATCAATGCCCTAAAGTGTCACATCCAGGTCGTATTTAAGCTTTGATAGCTCATCAACGGCTTTGTTAAGATTAGCTATAATGGCTTCGAGACTTGTCGCTTCTTGAGAACGAGCTTCCTCACCCTCCTTCTGAGCAGCCTCAACATTTATTGCTCTATTATCCAGTTTCAGTGCGTCAACAGTCGCAGCAGCCAGGTCATCTACGAGCCTGGCATTTTTTTCCTCCTAGGCTTGGAGTGTTTCCCTCATCTTCACTATTCCTAGTAGACTATGGAGAATTAAGTGGGTTAAGTTAGATTATAAAGGAGCAAAATAATTGAGGTGAAAAGGCACTATTTACTAACAAGCATTGATTAGCGGTATAGCATATCAGCCCTTTGCTTGAGATCTTATCTGTTTCCAACACTTGGAGGCTAGTGTAAGACCCTAAGATCTCCACTACATTTTCCTGGACAAAATCAAAATACCATTGCATATTTGGACTAAGGCTTGAATAATGCTCTTTAGCTGCAACCTGGAGAGCCATCTGTTTTGAAGAAGTGGCGACCTTCTTCCCCTTGTTTACCCTCCATCTCTTGGTAAGGGGCTCGGATGCAACTGTGACCTCGACCACCTTAGTTACCTTAGGAGGTGAGGTGAGAGCTAACTCTGTAAAAAATGTTGTAGTTGGTACAGGAGGAGACTGATCTGAAATAGTAGGGGCTGCCGCAACATCAGGACCTGGCAAGGTTGCAGTGGCCTCAAGCTTTTCAAATTCATCAGAAGGTGGATCTTGAAAAAGGAGATTCACCATTTTCTCGTAATCTTTAAAATGTACTAGACCAATTTCTCTAACCTGGCGAGCTCCGATCTCTGTAATGAGTTCAATGCTTAATGCTGGAATCAGCCTATAGGATCGAAGGAGGTCGTCGTCAAATCTAAGGTTATTTTTCAGAATGCTAATAGTGGCAAACTAGCATAACACCTCAGCCTCCTCAGCCTTAAGCGTTAACCTTACCTTGCCAGCCCTGACTGCGAAAATAAGATAATGTCAGAAATGATAACATGAATTCATGATAGCTCGCGTGACCTCAACTTGCTTACCAGGCATAAGCACAAAACCAAAGTTTTGAAGAGGACGCAAAGACGAGCATAAGACATAAAACCAGTGGGTCTTATAACTCCCCACATTTAATTTAACCTTGGCACCACCCTGGGGCAAAACCTTCTTGAAGTCTGAGTGCTGAGCCGAAAGGTAATAGAGCCCATCCGGAGAACCTGTGCTCCTAATGCTATAAAGGTGGCATAAAACCTTAGCAGATGGTGGAGGAAGGTCATTTCTCAAGTACATGAGTGCAAGAGAAGTGAGTTGGGAATAGGAGTTCGGGGTTAGTTGGAAGGGGTAGATCTTCAATTTATTCAACAGATCAATGATGTAGCGATAAACCAAAAACCTAAGCCCGACATCGAGATGTTGGTTATTGACAGTGACAAACCCTCAAGGAGGATGAGTTGCTTGGTCAACGAAGGAAGGCACCATGAGATGGCAACCTTTGGGGAAACGATAACTTTCAACAATGTTTTGAAGCTCATCTAGCTCAACAGTCGAAAGGTAGCGATTAAAGAATGAATGATTTGAGGAGCCCTTAACGATCTGTGACCCCTCGCCAGGGATAGGTCAAGGAGTAGGTCGTTCTACGACCTCATTGCTCCTAAAAGTCATTTCAATCAAAATGAATCCTAGCTCCTCGTTTCGAGCTAGGGAGTTGGGCTCGTTGTCATTCCTTATTTGGTGGCTTTGACGTCTATGAGCTACAGACATCTACATAGAAATGCAAATTGTCAGGTTGCTTCGAACAGACCCTATCAGAAGAGCTAAAGTTACTCTTTGCTAGACAAAAATATCTTATGCAGTAGATCATACACGCCTTAAGCCATCATAACGGAGACCTAAACTATTGAAGACCTAGGAAGGTCTAACTAATAAAGCTTCCAGACTACTAAACCCCTAAGTAGATAAAAAGCTAAATCTAACAATAAACATCCTGAAAACTAGCATGCAAAGTGTCCAATAGCAAACAGGCATTCATTATCGAACCAAGCGACCCGATGCCAGAAACTCATAAAGTAGAACACTCTAAGAGCATGGGTCTTGAGAAGGCTTACTGTGTCAAAAGAGGTGAATCAAATTACAGAGAAGATAGAGGTAAAGTGGATTTTGAATAAGATGATCGATTGATCGCAACAGCAATGGCAAATTTGATGGAGCAGGAGAACAAGACCAAAAATTGCTACTCGAGAACTTGAAAAGCAAAATGTCAGTTTTCATATATAAAAGGGAAAAGAGGGGTTTTTCTCACCTTATATAGCCCTGGTCGCCCAGCTATTCGATTCAAAGACTAATCAATTACCCAGGATCTGACGGTGTAAAAAATTGCCAGGCTTAGTTATCATCATATTGGCAGTAATGGGAAGGTGTGCATATTAAATTTGGTAATGATGGTGAAGGCAAACAAAACAACAAAGTAAAGATTTGAATGACGACGTTGTACATCACAGTCTCTAACCTTTCCTAACAAATTGTAACTCCTAGTTCGTAAAGTGAATTGAGAGTTGGGGGGCTAATGTTATGGGCATTTTTCGGTATTACGAGAATGGGCTGGCAAAGGCCCAATAGAAGATAAGAGTAGATGGAGGAGGCCCGGACGTCCTAAAGACTAAGGTCACTTGACAAAAGGTGACGACTCATTAACTACAAGCTTAGGACACGCAGCGAAGGCCAAAGTAATAGCCCAGGTCGTTGAGGGACAAGCCTCAGCTTGCCTGTTCAACAGATTACCTTATGCAAGCTCACTTCGTCAAATGTGAGCTCGACCTCGCTAGCCTGAGGTCAGCAGTGACCCTGGGGTAGAAACCCTAGCTCGTGAGATGAAGTACCACCCAACTAGAAGCTCATTGAGATTGAGCATAGAACAAGCACACGTCAATTGATAGGTTTAGTTCACAAGAGCCCACCTACAGAAAACAATCTGTAGTAGCTGAATTGCTGGAGTCTATATTGTCTTGTACATTTATTATTTGATGTAACATATTTACAACTTGTAAAATTATATTTGTAACCTCCCAGCCTCTATAAATAAGAAAGGAAAATCATTGTAACAAGCAAGGAAAAGAATATAGGTAGAAACTCTATCAAAACAGTAAGAGAGCACCGGAATAGTGAAAGAGTATTGGTATTATAACTCTGTTGAATCACACAGAGAAACCACCGCACAAAGCTAATACAAGCCACCATGGACGTATGGGCCATATTGGCTTTAACTGAACCATGATAAAAAGCTTTTGTGTCCATTGTTCTCCTTCCTTCTCACTCTCTTTCCCGTCAAAACTTGTGTTATCAGCTTGCAGTTTCGAGTGTTAAGGAATTGTTCGGGTTGACTAAAATTTGGTTTCATTAAACCAATTTTACTGTCAATAGAATCCTTCTAAGTTAAGAGAAAAATACTAATGTAAAATCGAAAAAAGTATGTCTACTTTTATCATTAAGATTTTGGCTTAGAATATTCTTTTGAAGGGAGTGTCAATGATCAAAATAGATATCGGGGTACTAGTCTAAAGGATATGAATATATGGTTTAGTACCTCCTCTACACACTTGGAGTGTTGTGATGAGGTTTTTAATATGAATAAAAGAAACAGTTCTTTTTCAATTGAAATATTACCTAATAAATTTATTCATTTTTTACCACATTGGTCCACATATGTTTGAATTGCATAAACATATCTTATTTGTGAATATGAGTGAATTAATTGTCTAGATATGTGAATTGGTTGCTTATGGTCTTATATGATTTATTACTTATGATTGTCTCGATGTGATATAAATTGTGATTGTTATTCCTTATTTTCAAAACTAAAATTATGTATAATCAGTTGGTTGGCTTATTCTCAAATATAAAATGAATAAATGTCAAGTGAAGAGACAAAATGTTACACATTCCAAATCGAACTGCCACACATTGACATCTTCCAATGTTTATATTAAAAATATTTACACTCCTTATAAGTCTTCATCTCTTGTCGAGTCTTTAATAATTTTTAATACTCATAACTTTCTAATTAATATGGTGAGATCCTCGTTAAATAGGAATTAAATTGGTATTATAATGTTGTGATTAAAAAAATAATAAATAAATATAAAAAATATAATGATTATAAGATAAAATTATAAAAAAATAAATATAAAATGATTTATAATAATATGATTAAAAATTATAGATAAATATAAAAATATTATTATAAAGTAAAATTATAAAAAAATATGACTTTAAAAAGATTTATAAAGTAATATAAAATTACAGATAAATATAAAAAGTATAGATATTATAAAATAAAATTATAAAAAAATATGAATACAAAACTATTTATAAAGTAACATTGTGACTATTGAATAATAATTTAAAATTCGTTTTTTTAAATTTATTATTATAAATCAGTGATAAGCATGCAAAGTCGGCTATAACAAACGAAAAGCATGGAAATTTGAAGAAAAATACAGAAGAAAAATTTAACAACCCTTTCATTTCTGGCCAAAAATCTCCATTAAGTATTGTTCACCTGACAATGTTTCAATGATTGAAAACGAATTTAAGAAAATATATGTCTGCAATAGAGTTCATATTAATGAGAAACGCTAGAAATTTTAATTAAAAAAAAATGTTTTGATGTAGAGAAGAGAAAGTATTAGTCAAGATATCAGACCTGAGAGTCAACACTGAGAAAGTCCCATACTTCAATTGAC
>JANHAO010028157.1:0-10671 GCA_026873985.1 Saraca asoca
TTTATATGCATGACATCAAGATTATGATGTAACATGTTAGTTTCATAATATGGAAGTTGGAAGAATATAAATTTCTTCTTCCATTATTGAGAGTCCATTTAATTGTTATTTGCATGACATCAAGAAAAAGACAATGCTCCCACAAACACCATTTTTTACTATAAGGCAAATGTAATGGAGCTGCATCAAAGTTATAAGTTAGGAAAGCTAATCCGATGTGTGTATAAATAGACATATATGCCATTCCCTGGCATGCATTTACTTGGAATGATCATTGAAAAAATGAAAGAGATTGGCTTCATACACATTTAGGGAGGCAAACTATATGGTATAAAAATTATAAGTCAAATGCTATAATTTGTACTTATGGTTTCAGAAAGATTGAAACTATCATTGGCTACACCTAGATGAATACTTTGAGGATCTGAGGCAAATTTTGGGTGAGTTGTGTCAAATTTATTCCACACTTCAAAGTCCATTGAATGCCTTATCAAGCCATCATTACAATTCCTAGTTACATGATACCTTATATGCTCAACCATCTTAATAGACATAAATAACCTTAGTTTAAGTGGAAAGTAGCATAACACTTTTCTTTTTCTTACCTCCGTCTCTTTTCTTCTATCTAGATGTATGACATCTCTTACATGTTTCTTTATTCTCATCATCTATTGATCATGTCTTCTATAGGATTTTAGAAACCTATATTTTGAGGAGTTTCTATCTCATGTGCTGTACTAGAAGATGCTTCAAGTATGGTGTAATCTCTGTGTCATGCCCACATAGTGTATTCAGCAAGAAATTACTTTCAAGCCAAGTGGTCATATGTTTCAGCTCTGGTCAACCATTTTTTGAATTTACAACTACGATAAGGACATATTATTCTCCCTTCAATAGATTGCCGCTTAAAAGTGAAATTAAGAAATCTTTTCAATTCTTCTTTATACTTATCTGCATTCCTTAACTAACTAATCTAGCTTTTATCCATGAGTATTAATCTAAAACACAAAGAAGAGATTATATATGGTTGTCACTATTAAAGGAATGACTTGATACATAGTCTAAATTAATTAAAAAACAAACAAAAATAATTATTAAATTGAACAAAAAAGGACAAACACCAATTTTGTGATTCCACTTATAACGTTTCATCCCATTTGCAATTGCAAGCATTACTTTGAAAATTACAACAAAATCCTATGTTACACCAAGTGTGTGCCATTTTGTTTTCAAAAAATAAAAAAAAAAGTTAAAGTGCTAGAGATAAGAGTAAGAGTTAGACACAATTTTTGAATTAAAAAAATGGGTCAACAAGTAAAAGTTAATAATGGAAAAGTAGATATGTACAAATAAGTTTGTCTTGTGTGATCCCAATCTAATATAGTGGGGGTAGTTGCATCCCACAGCATTCCCTCCTTTTGGATTTGAAATCCATGCATCCTTCCTCACACAAATGGCAAACCATTGAATTTAATATAGTGGGGGCAGTTGCATCCTACAGCATTCCCTCCAATAATCTATACCTACAACAAAACCTAACCCAACTAACAACTTCTTTCCCCTAAATTTCACTTTTACTTTTTATGTACATAAAAACCCTACCCCTCAAGTAAAGAATATTATGTTATAAAAATTGCCTATTATTAGACTACTAGAATTTTTACTAAATATAATGTCCTAAATGCTTGATCAGGTGTCAATATAAGCAGTCCAACCTCAAAAAATCAACATAAGAGAAATATGAGCATCCTAAATCAATTATACTCTAAATAAATTCAAAGAGAAGAGAAACTAAGCAAGCATCCTCATGTACTTACCATGAGATTACTCCTGTAGTTTGATTCACACATAAGCCACAAACTTGACCAATTAGAGAGTGGACAAAATATAAGCCTCATAGTCATGATAATATTCAAATGAGAATATCATTAGTTTAAAAAGTTTGGAACATTTAAATTAAATATCTTTGATAACCTTGCAAATTACAATCTCTCCCAAGCTTAACTTAATTGTAGGCTAATATAATTAGTTTAATAAAGAATCTAGTGAATGAAATCCTAGAACATCTTTAAATGAAAATTCCTCCTATACTTTAGAGCATACAAAAATTGATCTTTATTTATTAGGTGAAAATAAAAATATATATTATTGAGAAAATGATCATTGCATATCATTGTCAACTCTTTTAGCTTATTATCAGGCAGCTTTATTTTAACTTGAAGAAGATTCTCTTCTTCAGCCTTTTGAGTAAAAAGCCACTGGGCATCCTCAAACTTCTGGAGTGGTTTGTTCTATAGCCACTTAACCCCTACAAATCAATAAAAGGAATATATCACTTTGTTCCCTTCTAACATAGGGCTGGTTGATACTAGAGCTTTATCCATGAAGATGCTACGGACATGTTACCTAAAGGATATATCACTGCTAATGTGCATGGCAACTGTGTCCGTGCCCCTTTTGTTATAGCTTCTGAAGTTTCCAATGTTTCACATTTATACCTTGAAGCAATATCCTCTGGAGATTCCTCTGGATCATCTTGGATATCCATTGCCACTTTATTAAGAGTAATTGACAATCCAAATTTCTCGAGATTGCTAAATTGACTTCCAAGTGATTATAATCCTACCTTACAACAATTAGTATAACATAACTTCTTTGGGGCCCTTTGATAACCAACATAAAAAAGGTGACTAACTAGAAGAAAATGCAAATTAAACTTCGTATCAATATCATCAATCTCTCTTTCTCTGATTGGACTTCCTTGAGCATATTGGTGATGTAATAAAAATGCTGCTTATTGAAATTGGAGTTTGTAATAAAGGCAATCATATTTTCATATCCTTCAACAAATTACTTGTTATAGTATGTCACAAGAGTGCTTTTTCGCTTCTAAAGGAGCAACCACTTTTTATCCAATTCCTTACTCACCTACAGTATCTTGTGTAATTTCAATGTAGATTTTCTTTCAGTAACATTTTCATCCATGCTTCCTATATCATCATCCTTAGGATTTTCCAAAAGATTGAGACAATGTTCCTATTGGTACATTACTATAAATGGAATATCATATTTCTTTGCATGATGTAACTCCAAAAGCATCCTCTCTTCCCTTCTCATTGAAAAATGGATATATGTTTGTTGCAAGTTGAATCAATATCCTAGATGTTTCTTCCTCGGTACTCATCATTTTTATTTCAAGTTGGAAAGATCCCACAATTTCCTAAAAAATTGCATCCTCTCAAGTATGTCTATCTTCTACATCATTGCCTTATCTAGATGCATATGCACTCATTGGCATGCATGGTTTAAGATTCTCGTGCGGTTGGCCAACCTTGTTTAAACTAGATTTGGCTCCTTTTAACATTGATGAAGAATATTTGGGTCTGCTACACTTCCTTTACCTTAATGAGTCTCTCTTCCAAAAGATCCATTAGAGGATAACAAATCAATAGATATATTGACATAAATCACAACCCCAACTTGCTTGGTAGGGTCCAAAGTAGAAGTAACAAAGTCACCATGTAAAAGTCCACAATCAATGACTTCTATATCACTAAAATTTTGGGTGGATTCATTTAGGCAAGGTTCAGTTATGTATGTGAATAGAAATGAAAGATTTAGGAATTGAGGAGATTTTCAATATATTCATGGTGTAGGCATCAATATATCTTTATTCATGTGTTCTGCTCCTAGGCGTACTAACATGAACTCGGTACGTCTATCCCAACTTAGTAGTTGGAGACCTCTAATCATGCACCTAGACTCTAAACCATGCTTTGATACTAACTTTGTCACACCCCAATCCATGGCATATGACTGGCGTAGAAGGCCACCATTAGGAAACCATCTACAAGCCTAACATTGTACACTCTTTTCTAATTTGACATAATGTTGATGATGGAATCTGGTTCTGGGCCAAACTCTAACCAACGAAGGATTCTTTCGGGATTTCAAGTTGTAATCTGGTTACAAATGCAGCAAATGAATGAAGAAGGTGAGAAGAAGGGGAAGATTTGTAGAAGACACAAAGCTTTTTAATGTGGTCCGGCCAAATCCAGATAGACCCAGACCCTACATCCACGGTAATGTATTGGTCTGAGAGTGTTTTTATAGAGTTTCAGTATACTGGCATCAATCTTTTTTAGCATTCATCTCCTTCCTTGCATTTATAAAGAAGAGGAGGTTACAATTATAATTTCACATGTAGTAAATCTATTACATCAAGTATTTAATGTACAAGACAGGGTGAACAGACTAAATCTTGTAAGTCAGCTTTTGCAGATTGCCTTCTGCAGGTAGGCCTCACATGTCTGCTAGGTAGTTCATATGCTGTACTTCTATTTAATGAGCTCTCGAGTCACTGGTCACGCCTCGCAGGCCAGATTCTTTGATCTGGGGGAGTGGATAGCTTTTGAAGTAGTGAAGTCAAGCTCATTCTTACTGGGGAGAGCTTGAGCAGAGGAGGTTGCTAATGATACAAGCTAGGGACTTAGCACTGTAAGCATCCTGTGAGCTGAATCCTTACTGTGCTTGGGCCATTCGCTAGTCCATTAAAGATGATCTAGATTTCACATATAACATAAGCCCCCTAACTCTTAATTCGCTTCATGGGCTGGGAGTTGAAACTTTTTGGAGGTTGTTCACTTCATAGAACTTGGCTCAGTCAAAGTCTTCGCCGAATCTATCGTCCACCTATTCTAGGCCATGCTTCCCATAGTACGTGCCTCTCGATCATTGGTGAGTCAACCTCGTTCTTTTCCAAGGCAATAAATAAAGGTGGTTAGGGAGATTCATCTGGACCCTGGGGTGAGATCGGGCTTGGCTCTATTTAAGGCAAAAGAAATCTCTTTTGCTCCTTCACTGAACAAACCATGAATATCCCAGACAAGCTTCCCTTATTTCCAGCATCCTGTCTCTCCATCATGGTGTGTATGTCCTGCTGCATAAGGAGTTTTGAAGATATGGCTTCCTTTGTAAGATGAAGAGATCTCATACAGACCTTAGATTATGTCTTCTCAGCTTCCCCGTGAGGTTTTTGCCCTACCAGCCAAGCTCCTGGCGCTTCTTGAGTTGCTTCCTTCACGAATCAGAAGAGGAGTTAGAGGTTAGAAAAATAAGAAGCAGTTATGCTCTTTCCCTCTCTGTTAGTGGGAGTCAAGTTAAGGAAGAGTTTGATGTTGAGGAAGGCATTGGAAGAAAAAATTTGAGGATTTAGGCAAGCTCGAGAGCTCCAATCAGTAGGGGTTCATCTCTCAGTGGCCAACCCTCTGATTGGTGGGAGCTTTCCCTTTGTGCAGCAATCTTTCTTCTAGAAGAAATTAGCTATAGCCTTCCTCTTGTATTTTTGGCTTTTTTTTATTTGAAGTCATAGCTTTCTAATGTAATTTTACCTTATTTAGGACTTTTAATGAATAAAATCTTCTTTGCAATCTCTGTGCACTGTTCTTTAGCTTTCTGCATCCATAATAATGTAAACTTTTGTAGCTCATGATGAAATATTCAAATAGCCAATTGGCCAAACTCCTTTACGAGCAAGAAACATGAGTGAAAGATCTTGCACATGAGTGTTGTATAAGCAAATCACATGAGGACTGTACATAATTAGAAAGTCATATGAGAGCTATGCACATTTAATCGCATGCGAGCTACAAACATTAGGTTGCATGAAAGCTGTGAACATTTGGTCACATAAGAGCTGTGAATTACAGTGGTCTTGTTGCCTTAGGCAATTAATTAGGTCAATTCCATATGCTTTAGTGAGCACATAGTTATGCTAGCATTGAGTGTTTAAGAGTGTCTTTGCACCTCAGTGAGCACATAGCTATGTTGGTAACGTAAGTTTCTTTTTAGCGTCTCCATGCCTCAACGAGCCCATAGCTCAACTGGCATTGTGAGTATGTTTTTAGCATCTCCATGCCTCAGTGAGCCTACAGCTCAACTGGCATTTTAAGTATGTTTTTAGCATCTCCACACCTTAGTGAGCCCACAGCTCAACTGGCAATTGTTTTGGACTAAGCCCTAGTGCCTCAGTGAGCACGTAGTTACACTGGCAAATGTTTTGGGATGAGCCCCAGCATCACAACAAGCATATAGCTACACTGGCAAATGTTTCAGGATGAGCCTCAGTGCCTCAACAAGCACGCAGCTATGCTAGCAAATGTTCCAGGTTAAGCTCCAATGACTCAGTGAACACGCAGCTACACTGGCAAATGTTCTGGCATGAGCCCCAGTGCCTCAGTGAGCATGCAGCTATATTGGCAACTTCATCAATTCATCTCTAGAATAAGCTCCGGGGGCCTTAGCTTAGGAAGCTGGCAATTTCGTCAATTCATCTCCAGAATGAGCTCCAAGAAGCCTCAATCAGACCACATGCCATGGTTGGCACAAAGTTACTTGAGAGATTTAAAAGAGTTAACTACATGCAAGCTACGGGAATTGGAAACACTCGATAGTAGGGAGTAGAACAGAGAGATGAAGACAATAACATCAAGCCAATCAACAAACAACTTTCAACAAGAACAAAGGATAGTATTTACATTAACTCTTAATTTAAGATCCATTGTGTTAACATCAAAATCCGGTCAACTATACAGTGCTTATGATCTCAAGCTGCAAACTGGTTGAAAATGAAGTAGATAGAAGTAGGTAGCAAGAAGAAGGAGAAGGGCAGTAGGAAAATAAGGGTTTTTTAACGTGGTTCAGCTAAATTCGGGTGGCACCAGACCCTACGTCCACAGTTGATTTTATTTATCAATGAAAGTTGTAGGATACAAGTGTATGTTCATGGTTTCCCCCATTTTGATAGAGTTTTTCGCATACATTCCCCCAGGAGAGTCCCCCTTAATACAATGGCCTATCCCCTTATTTATAGAAGCAGAGGGTACAAATGTAATTTAATAAATTATAAATATGTTACATCACATAATAAATGTAAAAAAAACATCTTAGGCTCCTACAAGTTGGCTTCTGTAGGTTACTTTTTATGGGTGGGCCCCGTACATTGACATTTGCTAGGGGAGTGCTAGAGCTCTCCTTTGAGGTTAAATGCTGGGAGCTAGCTGAGGCAGAGAGTTAGCTGAGGTAGTGAGCTAGCTGAGGATGTGACCTGAGAGGTAGTTGAGGTAGTGACCTGGGAGCTAGTTGATCGACCTGGAGCTAGCTAAGGTAGAGAGCTAGCTGAGGCAGTGAGCTAGTTGAGGATGCGACCTGAGAGGTAGATGAGGTAATGACCTGAGAGCTAGCTGGGCTACCTGGATGACCTAGGCCATTCCAGTTGAACTTGGGCTTTTGCTAGCCCACTCACATAGTACTAGAAAATGCCTATAACATAAGCCCCCTAACTCTTAGTTTGCTTTGTGGACTGGGAGTTAGAACTTTGCTGGCAAAAGCTCTACATGCTATGTTGTCATAAATAAGTTCCTTGTCCGATTGTGAGCCATAATGTTGTTGGAGCTGGAATTGCAAGCCCCCCACTTTGGGTTTCTGTTCAGCTTGGCATTTTAAGCTTACAAAATTTGAAGAGGTGGTCTGGGAGCCATTCCACTCTTATTTGCTAAAGTTTGGTACGTGAATATAAATGGCACAAACTTGAGGTCTCAGGAATGCACTTCATCTTGGAACACTATCTTCATTTTGTAATCACCTTTGAATAATATCGCTGAGTCTGACTCACAAAGTAGTGGGCACTACCAAGGGTATTTCCAGCTTCATAATTTCATAGCTAACTCTAAGGGCTTTCAAGACCACAACTTCCTGGTTCATTTCCGCAAAAGATAGAAGGCTATAGTTGCCTCTTCATGGAGGCCAGTTTGTTATGCGTGGATGTGTGAGTTCAATTCCATACTACAATGGTTGGTGATCGCCAAGTCTAGTCATTGCATGCCAATACGTGGACTTGCGATTGAGCCTAGTTTCTGCACGGCCTTTAGGTGGGCTCTGCTGTTGTTGCATGCTGAAACTGATCTCATTTTGTTGCAGTTGCGAGCTTGCAATGGGACCGAGTTACTTGCTGTATGTAAGCTCCTCACCATGTGGGCTACTGCACGAACGCTACTGTGAGCTTGCCATGCCATGGACTGCTGCATGGCCGAGCATTCTAAGTTGTCTAAGTCTGCTATCGAGTTCAATGTCAAGTTATCAATCCTTGGTCGAAGAGTGTGGGTTTCGTCGCCTTATGGATAGCTGTTAACCATAATGAGTTCTATCCAAAAATCTTCCATCATTGTCTCTGTCATTGTGTAAGCGTATCCAAAAAAGCAAACTCATCCTCCATGGCCAAACATTGGCTTGAAGATGTATGAAAAGGAGATAATGGCTAAACGTCAGACATCTGAGAAGAAATTTGATTTTGAATTGAAGGAATATTATTGTTTTGCATCATTTCACCTGGGAGAATGGAAACGTCTTCCATATATGGCTCAATCCAAGAATTTTCATCCATAGGCTTTGTGTATTCACTGAGAAAAGCCAAATTATGGGACAAAAATGAACCTTCCGTACTGGTGGTCGTAGTCTCTGTGTTTATGTGGGAAAATTTGCTAGACGATGACTGAGGAGATACTGAGCAAGAATTACAATTTTGTGAAATACGTAGACTATTTTGAATGGCACCACCATTTGGTTATTGTTTAGATATAACTGCCAAATGATCCTTTGACCTGGAGAATTCAGGTTCTGAATTTGTGATTGACCTGTGTGGCAAGCGCTTCCTGATATCGGTGTGCCAAAGATTTTTAATCTCGTTGTTAGTTCTTCCTGGCAATTTAGGCGCGGTAGCAGACCACCTGTTGCCTAACTTAGGGTGCAGTCTAATAATAATGTTGTCTTCTTGTTGAGTGAAGTTGCTTCTTTTAATATTTGGTCTCGGACAATTCAGCCATCTCAATCTGTAACTTTTTCCATACTTTGCCAGACCTAGGAAGTTGGCATCAGATCTAGCAGCCATACTAAGATGTTGTACATCACTGGGCAAGCTTGTTGTTAGGAACTCCACGTTGCATGGATGAAAGTTGTTCATTGCATGGTGGCAGAATCAAGCTCATGGCTGGGGGCTTACCGTTATTCAAGCTGATGAATCGCTGTTGCGCGAAAACAATGTCAAACTTGGACCGCATTGTCATGCACAGGTTCATCGTCAGATTGTTTTACATGTCACTGTGTATGAGTTGTCTATGTGGGAGATTCGTGGCCGTGTAAGTTCGTGGGAGACCTTGGTTTTGGTGCATGGCAGCTGAACAATCTCAAGCCAAGTCTTGTTGTATGTTTACTGCATGGGCGTGATCTTCATACTCACATTTGGTCTAGAATGACACTAGTTGCATGGCTAAGGCTTGGCCTCGTCACCGGCCCGAAGCAATCTGGTTGGGTGCACGGGCTTGATGCTGGACGTGGATGATACATGATCCACAAGGCCACTTGCATGGCCAAAAGAAATAGTTTAGAATGAAACTGTCACTTCGACTTATAGAAACTCGACCAGTGGAGGGGTCCATGATGGCGTTCAATTGTCTCTGTGGCCATGAGTTCATCCTTGTATCCAAGACTGCATGACTGCTACATCGTCTCGCTACCGAATCGAGACTGCACATCAATTCGTCACACAGTCACTATGAGTGAGTCTAGCACAATGTTTGTATCCAAGCTTGGAGTGGTGTTGCTGCGTAGGTTGGTCCATGGCCCGTGCAATCGTCATTCGTCACATCTAGCTACATCACATGGCCATGTGAGTTCATCTTCAGATTGAGGTTTATGACCTCACCATTGGAGTCTTCTCACTGGCTGATCATCGTGCGAGAACGCATCTTCGAACGTGCCTGTTGCGATCGTTGACGCTGAACACAAGTGTTGCATGATTGTATGGGCTCATCATGAACTGTGCCTGGGCTTGCTTCAGGCTATTGCAAACTTGCTAAGCCCCTACCATGCTCACGTCTAGAACCAAGCTTGATGTGGCTATTGTCATGGCTTGCATGTGCGATTTTATCATTAAGCATGGCTTCATCGAGTTCCAATGGAGCCTAATAGTGCTATTGGAGATGGCATGGCAAGATCTCCATACTAAGTTCTTTGTCTGATCATCAAGCTTCACAAGGACTGTAGGTGCGAACCTAAGGCTTTCAGCTTTAGTACAAGTAACTGGTCTTGTTGGAAGGAGGATTATTTGATACTGTCGATGAAGTCAAACCTTCTTCCTTTTTAAGGCGCCACACGACCATCATATTTTAACAGACACTTGGATAGCCCTCCATGTAGATTGAGTTGTGGCCTCATCATCCAGGGTCATTAGTTTAGCCATGAACATTCGTTGTCAAGAGAAAGCTGCTCGGGTAGATGACTAACCCATACGAGAATTCAAACTCCCTTTCTAGTTTTCCTTGGAAGCATAATGGCACAGGGCGACACCTTGTAAAAGGTCTGTTACATCTGGATCTATTGAATCAGATGAGCCCGACATGAGTGGAAGCCAATTGGTGTAGTTCAAATGTTACTAACATTTATCATCCTTAGTTTCTTGGCCACAGAGAGATTTGTCTAGTCAGCGTCAGGAGTAACATGCAAAATACAAACGTGCAATTCCATTGACTTCACTGCAATTGATAGGTTAACTATATCACTCCTGGGGATATTAATAGTGAGGGCAGCCTTGTAAGGGGTATTTGCATGCTCTTCCAC
>JANHAO010028158.1:0-10673 GCA_026873985.1 Saraca asoca
ATAACATAGAATCATGAATAAAACATAATATTTAATATATATTTATGTTATGGCTGAAAATAGCATGTACAAAATAGAAGAAAAAATTAAAATTCAATGTTACCGTCATAGATCAACCTACAACCAGGTCTGATACCACTTGAAAGAATTTCATAATCTCAAGAAGAAATTCAACAACACATTAAACGCCAGATCTATAGGTGAACTTATAACATGTAATAATAGTTTAAGGTTTAGAATTACCTAGTAAACATAATAAATCCTTGCTTTGATCCTGGAAGTATCTGCTCTGTATATGAAGATAAACTACCCTCTTGGCTATAATATGATAGAGAACAAAACTATCGTCGTATTATTCAATGGGGCAGTAATACGCATATTTTAGCAGAGACCAGGGACTCTCCATGTGTAACCCTAATGGGTTATTGGGTTAACCTACCCATCAATAGTTAACCCAACACAATGACCCAGTAAACACAGTTCACTTAACACATGTGCAGCCCATTAAACAAAATAGATTATATAATTTGGCTATTTACACAAAACACTCATAATTAACTTAAATATTAAATTTATATTTTAATTATGAAAATATGATTTATGTTAGTCCACAAAATTATTCCAACAGTCTATTCTTCTAAATTTTAATTTTAATTTCTAACTACTGCAGATGCCTTCACCATGGACTAGATGATATGGAAATTGCATACTTGATTTATTTTAAATTTGAAAAATATCCAATTGCCCGACGTAGTTGGATGTCTTACGGTTGTAACTTTGAAATTTGTTTTTATTCTTAGTACTCCTCCAATCATACTTCTTTTTATACAAAGATTGCATGTTGTACTACCATGCCAAATACATTTTGATGTAAATGTATATATTTAAATTGGGATCGAATTTATTTGAGATTATTTCCTTATCATATAGTTCTGACCAATAATAGTGATAAAAGGAGAAGCATTTTATTTTGTATTTGGCAAAGCACTTTTGCAGTAAAAAGAAAAGGATGCTAGAGGGAGCCACATAGGGTGTCTCGCTAGTTGGACACTAGACTCAGTTTTAGGCTTTAGCATGTTTTACTGATAAATGGCTGCAAACTCTTGCGACACTGCTGAAGTAGTATACAAGATTCATTATTCTTCCAATATTTCCTTCAACCTCTGGTTTGTTTCTTGAGGTATTGCCATAGCATTTGCTGAATCTTTGAAATTCGATTTTGTGGTGCTCAGAGGTTTTTGCTCTCCCGTCTTGCTCCACACTGTCTGCCTCTCGCAAATACCCATTGTAATTGACTCCTTTGCCAGAGGCAAATTCTATTCACTACAAGCTTCACTATTTTCTGATTGCAACTGGAAATTATTTGCCTTAACAAGAGATCCAGTTGAATTTACCAAAGATATAGTAACATTTATAAAAGAAATAGGTACAAAAATAAATTTTCATTCATAAATATTATAAGTGTCTTCCACATTGTTTAATAAGTATGAGGAATTGAATACCAGTTGATTTCTCATCATCCATATGGCGTGTGCAATGAGAATCAAGGGACAAAGTTAATTCAATATGGAATTTTTGATGTTGATGTTGAGTTGTTTGTGTCAAGCATTGATGAATCTAGGCTCTAACATCTCTAGGATGTAATAGGTCTATTCTGACTGTGAGATCTGATCCATACATACTACTCTTTCAAAATCACATTCCAGAAACAGGCGTGTATCAGTTTCCTCTTTATAATTACAAAAGAAGCATAAAGTAGGAATAGGAATATGTCTGCGATTAAGACTGACAACAGTAGGCAAGATTCTGTGACCAATTTTTCACGTAAATAATAGCATCCTTCTAGGAATAGGGAGCTTCCATAATTCTTTCCAAGGAAAAGGATCATGACTGTTCTGGGGTTCATACATATGTTGGACAAAAATCTGGTTGCCTTTTTGGATGGAATAAGAGCCTGAGGCTAATTCCTTCCAAACAAGCCAATCCTACATCCCCATTTTAGAAATTAGGGTCCGAACTATCTCTTGGACAATACATCTTCATATAAAGTTCTCAGTTTCTCAACTTTCCACCTCATGGATCCTTGAACTACAAGATCCTTCACCTTACTATCCACAAATGAGGAACCTTTCTTAGGGTTCCACCGATATTTACTTCCCAGAATGATAAAAAAAACCAAAGTCCACTTGTTATTTGAGATTGTCTGTAATCATCCTAGCAGATATAACAATTGTTCTCCATCACCAAGATGTATTAGATATCTGCAAATTTAAAATTTCAATATTTTCTTGACCATATTTGGTAATCATGCTCTAAGCTAGCAAAGAATGAGAAAATTCTAAAACTCTCCAAAATTGCTTACCTAAAAGAGTTTGATTAAAATAACCCAAGTGCCTAATCCCCAGTCCTCCAATTAAAGTAGCCTAGAAATGTGCTCCTAGGCTAGCATATAAATATGTCAATGGTGCTTTCAATCCCTCAAAAGAATCTAAAAATAATACCTTCAATCCTCCTAATGACATTCTTTTGGGATTGATGTTATAGCAATCTAGTATATAGGAAAATTTTGCAGGAATAAGATGCAAAGAGTGAGCCTACATGGCTGGGAAAGAAGTTTACTCTTCCACCCTTGCAATTTTTTAGCAGTTTGGTCAACCACTTCCTTACAAATTATCTTAGATTCTTGAACATAGTCTACATATGTTCCTAGACATTTACCATATTGCTGTCTAAGATTCAGGCCTAAAATGCCTGCAAGCAATTTTCTGAATTTTCTAGGTGTGTTGGGACTAAATGTAATAGATGACTCCTTCTAATTAAGAACTAGCCCTGACATATTTCAAAAGTGTGGAGAATTTCCTTGATTTTGTCAAGACAAGAACTACTTGCACAATGATGGCCAAATCATTGACAATAAACAAACAATTTATCATGGGGATATTCCTACAAGGTCTAATACCGTGAATTTGATGATTCGCCTCTGTGTTCAACGTAAGAGATAAAGCATTGGCACAAAGAATGAACAGACAGGAGGATAATGGATTTTCCTGGCTTAAACCTCTATTAGGAGTGATAGTTTCAATAGGGGTATTATTCACTATAATCTGATAAGAAACTGTTGCAACAAATTGTATAACAATCTGAATCCGCAAATGGGGTCATCCATCTCAATCAACACCTTTTCCCGAAACTGCTTGGAGAGGGAGTCATAAACCTCATGGAAGTCAATCGTCAAGGCTGTCCAGAACTGCTTCTTACTTTTGCATCTCTTCATATACCCTAAACATTCAGAAGCCAATATTGTCCGTGATCAATCTACCATTTACAAAAGGCATTTTGGCATGGGGAGATAAGATCTTCCAATATGATTTGAAGCCTTCAAACTAAAATCTTGGAAATGAACTTATAGACCACATTACATAGATTTACTGGTCTAAAGTCTCTGAATGTACTTCGGTTTTCAACTTTAGGAATAAGACTGACAAAGTTTTGATTATGTCTCCTAAGAAGAAAACTTTTATCAAGGAAGGATTTAATCATTACAGACACATCAGAACCGATAATGTCCCAAAATTTACGATAAAAACAAATTGTGAAACCATCAAGACTAAATAACTAGACCGGATAGGTAAAAAAAACCTTTCTCGATTTCTAATTTTAAAAAAGACCTTTCTAAAACTTTTAAGTCCTGTAGAGACAGTTTTGGCAGTTGGTTTAAAATTTGATCTAGGTTTGCCCGAAGATTATCAGTCCCATTATATATATTGGTGAAAAACTAAGTGGCTTCTTGTTTAACTTCCTCTAACTTTTCTAACATTAGACCATCCTGATTCTGGATACATTCAATCCTTATACGAGCTCTTCTTTTGGCTACAACAGTATGGAAGTGTTTGGTATTTTTGTTACCATTTAATAACCAGAGCTGTCTAGCTTTCTAAGCCACAATATTTGTCGAAATTCCAGCAAATATTCCATTTCAGATTTAAGTTGCATATATTCAGTTTCATCAGTTCGTAGCACATTGTCCTAAATGTTAGCAAACATCTGTTTTGACTCTAATTCTATGATGCAGCTTGCCAAAGATTTTCTTACCCCTAACATCTATTTTGACTCTCTAATTCTATGATGCAGCTTGCCAAACTATCTTATCCCTAAAGCTAAAAGCTTTTGCGGTGAATTCAAATTTAATACCACAATGAAGGCCTTGGAGTTAAAGACCTGTTGGGTCCAAATATTACTTTACATTTGGATAATCCAAATGAGTTGACCATATATTTTGGAAAGTAAAGCTATGCTTTTTATAGATGGTCCTTCAATCCATAGTTAAAAAAATAGGACCATGATCAAAAGTGACTATAGGCAGGCTTTGAACCTCAATATAAGAAAAATACATCAGAAGTTTTTTCATTACATGAAAATCTTTCTATGCATTCCCATACTCAATATGATCCCTCTTGTTATTAAACCAACTGAACTAGTTGCCAAAAGGTTTAATATCAATCAGTCCACAATGTAGCAAAACATTTTGAAAGTCTTGAGCACCTGGAATCTCTAAATAGCTACTACTTTTGTCCTCTTGCAATAAAACCTGATTAAAATCACCAAAATCCGCCACTAAAAATCAAGAGACTATAAACAGTAGTTAGCCAAAAGACCTAATTCTGTCGATCCGTGTATCTAGAACGTATCCAATTTTTTGAACAGCATAAAACTTGAACAGCAAAATCAGTTATCTAGCCAACAAACAACCCTCCACTTCTACCTAATACATACAAACCTATTGCATTTACAAAAACCAAAGAGTAGAACCTACTCTTTACAAAATTCACAGTTTAATAGTTTCATATATATATATATATATATAAATTGAATTTGGAACTTTGCAACTAGTTGCTTACACCTCTGAATTGTTGGGGAGCAGCCAAAACCCTGAGAATTCTTGGCCAAAATTCTCATGATTATTGAGGAGACTGATTGGGGACAGTCTCCTCAGACCCCATCTTGAAATTAGAAAACTTCTTAACAAGTTCATCAATCAAACAATTAAAAACATCTTCTACATTTATCACATTCATAGGGTTGTCTTGATGATCTTCCTTGTCAATTCTATGACTCTAATTCTTCATTCAAATTTACAAAATTTTGGAGATGTCCACTTCTAACCTCCACCTATTGATTAATGCTTTCCTTCCTTTCCAATAATCCTGTTGAATAATGCTTTCCTTCTTTTGCAATAATTTTAGAGATGTCCACTCCTAACCTCCATCGAAATGAAGCACATTATGCAAAGGAATCGGTAACAAAATGGTGGGACCTTTATACTAACAGAGGTGAAAACAAATGGGCAAAGAAAGCAAAAGGAAAAAGGCATGTGAGAGGTGAAAGGTTAAACAATCACGGACAAGCAAGCCGGTTGAACATGAAGATGATGAAGGAGAGGACAAAAGAGACTTTAGAAGGGGAATTTTCAGCAGAAAAGGGAAAGAAGAAAGACAATGCACTTACATGCAAAAGACTTTAGATATTCCAAAGTGACTTTTCGAACTGTAAACGAAAAGTCTAAGCAGGAAAAAAGTTAGATGGAATAAAGAAAGCATTTTTATTAGATTTTCTTGGGACAGTGAAAAGAACCTGGGACTCCAAATTGCAAGCATTTTAAAACGATCTGACCAGTAGAATATAAGGAGACAAACTAGAATTATTGAAGGCACCATTAAACAACAAACATGTACTTCGTTCTAATCATAAAATGAAGAGTAAATGCAAAGGAAACACTTAAAGCCAATGTCAACCATTAGTGCTTGATGAGATCAGCTCTTGTAACACCAATTGGAAGAAGAAACGCTCACATGAGCAAGCAGAAACTCCTCTTGGGAAAGAGTTGTTTCATGCTCGTTATTTTAATAAAGCACCATAGTTGAAAATTAAAACTTGGATCCACTTGTTTAGACCTATAGGTGTGAGGGGGTTATAAGACTCTAGAAGTCCAAGATATGCTACTATGAATACATAGAGTCATTCCTCTGTAAATTTTAGAAGCCCCGCCCCTTATTCTTTTTACATCATCTCCTAAATTGTGTATTTCAAATATAAAATATCTTCTCACTCACATAAACTTATATTATAAATTATTCCATTATAATGTAGTAGTGAGCAGAGCTTTTCATATTTTATTTGGTAAAAAATACCATCTTTATAATCATTCATTTTTTTAGTAAGAAAATATAAAAAACTTATTGTTTTGTCATGGGAGAGGATTTTGCAAGATCACATTACACATGCCAAATGTAGCTCTTATTATTTTACCTAGCACAATAATTCTATTTTATTATAAGCACAAATTTATTATATTGAATAATAAATGAATATTAGGTCATTTCTCTTATTTTTTTTCTTTATATTATGCATCATATCATTTTAATTACATGTTTTCTTATTTTTAATGCTCATTTCTTAAATATTATTTTTTTCATTTTAATATTCTTTTAATAATAATGTTTTAATGCGACATCTATTATATTACGTTAATTGACAATAGCCCATTTAGAAAATAATAACTTAAATTAGTAAGTATTGACGGTGGATTTTGGTTGAACCCAAATTCAACCAATGAAGAGGGTTTTTTTGGAACCCAAGCTGTTTCCCGGTTGTTGGAGTGGTAGAAAGTGTTGGATGGCTAGAGGAAAACGAGAAGAGGAAGGAAATGCATAGGGGTTTAACATGGTTTGGCTAAATTCGAGCAACACCAGACCCTACATCTATGGAGTTATTTTATTTTTCTAACGAAAGTGTTTACAGAGTTTTTGCCTATGGATTTCAGCAAAGTTTCTACTAGTGCCTTTTTTTGCCTCTCCTCCTTTTACAATGGGTCTAGCTCCCCATTCATAGAAGTATGGAGGGGTACAAATGGAAGTAAATAAACTGTACATCTGTTACATCAAATATTAAATAATAAGGTTGCCTAGAGTACTATAAACTAGCTTCTGTAGGTTGCTTTCTATGTGGGGGGCCCAATGGCCATATTTCACAAAATGGTGGCACAAGTTGTTTGTTGTCCTTATGCTTGTCCTCAGCGAGCTTCCGACTGGGTAGGATTTCATCCTAGTGAGCTAGAACTCATATGTTGAGACCCATGTTTGTTATCTTACGAAGTCGAACTTGGATGGGTCATGAGCTTAGGCTATCAGCGAGCTGAGGCTTCTCTCTCAACGAGCTGGCCTATTACTTAATGACCTCATGGTGAGGTAAGATATGCTTCTTATTGCTTTTGACTCATGCTAGGTCTTTGCCAAATTTCCCTTATAACATCAGCCCCCTAACTCCCAGTTTGATTTGCGGGCTGGGAGTTGTGATTCTTTTTAGAAGGATCTTCTTTTGTAGTCAAAGTCTTTGGCATTTAGTCTGCCATGTAGTTACTTTAAACTTCATTTCATCTGAATTGGACCATACTTCTTTCTGAGCATGATCTCTAACCGTTAGTGTGGCAATCTAATTTTCTTCGAATCGTTCAATCCGGGGGCAGTGAATTATCCTTCAGATCTTTCAGTAGACCTAACTGGCCTATCAAATGCTTATGAGGCTCTTCAAGTTTCTCAGCAAGGTGCTTCTATAGGTGCCAAAGTTAAGCCCCCCATGTTTCTAATAGCTTGGCTTCCAATGAAGCTTTCTGAGGCGTGTATGGCCTACTACAGAAGATCATGAAATGTGAATGGCCTACTAGATGTGACTCCCATGTATAGCTGTTTATGTTAGCTTCGGGGGAGTCTTATGCAGATCTTAGATTATTTCTTCATGGCGTTGCCATGATTTCTTACCTTGCCAGCCAAACTCCTGATACTCTTTTTAATTACTCTGGGTCTAGTCCAGGAGGAACCACTGGCTGAGGAGGGATGAGTAGGAGCAGTTGAGCTTGCTGGTCTTCCATTGGTAGGAGTTCATCTCTTGGTAGCTGGCTTTTTGCTTTCAATAATAGCTTAGGGTTTTATGCTTTTGTTTCTATATTTCCCTCCACTGATATAGATTTAATGTCATTAGATGAGGCCTTTGGTGAATGGACTTTTTTGCATAGCTCTTGAATGTTGTATTGGATGCTTTCATCTGCTTTTGACCATTATTGTAAATCAATGAAATGCTTGTTTGGCCAATCAGTTGCAACTTTTGTGTAATGAATGTTAGCATATGATTACCTTGATCAATAATAAGTAAAATTTAGACAAGTCGTATGGGAGCTACACCTAGAAGGATCTTGCTAATGAGCTGAGAGTATTTGTTCACATGAGAGATGTGATAAATTTATAGCGTTCTTGCACCCATGTAAGCTCATGGCTCTTTGCTAGGTCTTCAGTGTTTAATAGTATCTTTGCACCTCAGTGAGCTCATAGTTGTGCTGGATTTTGAGTGTTTAATAGTGCCTTCATACCATAGTGAGCTCATAGCTATGCTGGCATTTTGAGCATTTAATAGTGCCTCAACACCTCAGTGAGCATGTAGCTATGCTGGCATTTTGAGTGTTTAATAGTGCCTTTGCACCTCAGCGAGCATGCAACTGCACTGGCATTTTGAGGGTTTAATAGTGCCTCTACACCTCAGCGAGCACACAGCTACATTGGCATTTGAAGCATTTAATAGTGCCTCCGCACCTCAGCAAGCATGCAGCTGTGCTGGCATTTTTAGCGTTTAATAGCGCCTCCGCACCTCAGCTCACATGCAGTTGCACTGGCATTTTAAGCGTTTAATAGTGCCTCTGCACCTCAGTGAGCACGTAGCCGCACTGGTATTTTGAGCGTTTAATAGTGCTTTTGCACCTCAGTGAGCATACAGCGACGCTGGCATTTTGAGCATTTAATAGTGCCTCTACACCTCAGTGAGCATACACCCACGCTAGCATTTTGAGCATTTAATAGTACCTTCGCACCTCTACGAGCACGTAGCTGCACTGGCAAAATTGGCTTTATACATTATTTTTAGCAAAATAAAGGTCTACTTTGATAAAGGCAACAAATAAACAACTAAATAAAGAAGCTAAAGTGCATTATCAATATATGACCCGGACTGAAGCTCCTTGCTCTTGGCTGGGATCCCACTGGGGACATTGTGATCAATACTCCATAGGTTGCACCACATACCCTTGCAGGCGGCTTCTTTTGATGAGGTCTTCTATTGCGTCCTTCAGCGCCCAGCATTCTGAGGTGTTGTGCTTGACTTCATTATGGTAGGTGCAAAATTTATCTTTATTGTTTTTGAATTTGCTAGGTGTCCACAAAGACTTGGGCTTCCCAAAATCTTTCCTATCTTGTTTTGCTAGGAAAATCCTATCCTAAGTGTCTAATAGGATGCTATAGCTTTCATGGCGACCTTGGTAGCAAGACCACTCATCCTTGCTCCTCTTGATGATTTGAAGGTCGAGCCATCCTTTCCTTCTCTATAGTTATTCTTTCTTTTTGCATTCTGAACTAGACTAACTTCCTCGGGCTTCTTAGAGCTGAAAGTCTCTTCCCACCTGATTTGCTTGGTAACTTATTCATAGAACTTGCCCAGATCGATGATAGGAAACTTGTAAATATTCTTATAATGCTTTCTATCCTTACGAAGTCTAGCAAAGATGGCAGTCAAAATGCACTCGTTTAAAGGATTACTTCTACCATTAACTTCATGTTTAAACTAGGCAATATAATCCTTTAGTGACTCATCCTTCCGTTGGAAGATCGTAGCGAGATGGCAAGGGGGAGTGAGCTTTCTTTTCAATGATTGATACTGGTCAACAAATTTCTTCTGACACTCTTCCTAGTTGCCTATGCTACGAGCTGGGAGACTTCTGAACCATGTTAAAGGTAAGCCCCCAGTGTTGCTAGGAAGATGCAACATTTCACAAAGGGATTGATCGTCATAAGATCTATCTAGACATTGAATGTATCTACATGATCGTATAGGTCTCTATCCCCATCGTAAAGTGGAATTGAGGGGACTTTGAACTTCAGGGGAAGAGGTTGCGCTTCAATTTCATTAATGAATGATGACCTCACTTCATAGCAAGCTTAGCTATCCAGAGTTTGAATATGCTCCTCGAATTGGCTCACCTTCTGAAATAATTCTTCTATGAGTGGGTCCGTACCAGAGACCATTGATTCCCCTGGTCGTGACTGCAACGACCTAGAATGTGCTCTCCATTAGCTCCACCTGAGCATCCAACTTGATGCTGCAGGTGATCATTTTTGGGTGTGATGACTTTGGCCTGCCTTTGCAAGCCTTGAGCCTGACTTTGTGCTAACTCAGTGATTCCCTTAGTCATCTCTCCCATCATATTCTCTAGCTTCTCCTAGCATTGAAGCCAAACTTGGATTCCTTCACTCCCATTTGTAACAACGACAGGTTGAAACAAGCTTGCAGGGGGTGGAAAGGTAGCGGCACCTATAACAGGAGCTATCAAAGAATCTGTCGAAGAAACATGACCCTCTAGTGGGTTAACTTGAGAGTTTGAAGTTCTTGTAGTTTTCCTTTTAGCCATTGCAATTGCACAAAGGATTAAACAAAAGGTAAAAAGTCTACCAGTACACAGATGGGTGATAATACAATATTTCATGCATCTATATGTCCTCATACTTAGTATTTTAAGGTCTTAAATTGCTTAGTTCCAGCTGTGTTAAGATGTTTTTATAGTGTGGAGTCAATTGGCA
>JANHAO010028159.1:0-10674 GCA_026873985.1 Saraca asoca
TACCTCATCAAAGCTTTAGAGATTTCTACAAAAGTTCTGGATCAAAGATTACTTGAATCTATCTTAGCTTGTTTGAGATTTTCATATCAAACACTGGTATTGTATTCCTTAATCCTTTCTCACTTAATTTCTTTTTTATTTGTGATTTCTAGGATTTAGAAATCCATATAGGTTTAGAAGAGCCTGTCTTAATTCTTCTAGGTTAGCAAGAAGCGTGTTAAATTCTTATGTGTTTGATGTAAAACTGGCAATTTAGGAGCCTGGTAATCCTAATAGTTTTTTATTTTAATTCAAGAGGTCTTTTGGTTAAGAAAGATCAAGTAGAGTAGACTTGAATTGCGATTTCAATTTAAGTTGAACCATTTAAAAATTTGTGTCTTCAACTCCTCTTTCTTCACTTACATTTTAATCGCTCTTGCTATTAATTTTAATCTTTATCATCTTCACACCTACTGTTGATCAATCCTCTGCATATCTCATCACAAGAAACATTAAATTTGATAAAGGTATATATAAATTCCCTAATGGGAAAAAGGTAAGATCCGTACATATTCCGCACTTTAATTTTTTTATTAGGGCCATCATCTAAAATGATAAAAAGAGGGGTAAGTTCAACCCAAGTACTCAGTGAAGTAAATGTTTCTAGCCTCCTTTGGATATAAACCATTTTGGTCATAAATACATGTATAACATTTACATATAAATATTTATATATTCAATTATAGTCATACAAACACATGCAAGGTTCTTTTATCTTTCTCACTAAATTTCATGTTCTTCATGATCATGCATTTATTTCTATTATATCATCATGCATCTATCAAGCAAGGGGCCATATGGTAAATTTCATAATGGCTATCTGAGTATAGTGAATGTGGGACTTTTTGGTAAACCAAAATAAATAATGAGTAATGGCTATCTTACTGTGTTAAGGTGTGGGACCTTCAAGTTACCCAACATGTACATATACTCATTTCATTAGTCTTATCAGCTCTACAAGATAAGTTATACATCATTATACTGGCATTATAGGTCAATGAAAGGAACAATGAAGTTTGTATGTGATGAACACAATTTACGCACATTTTATATCCCTTTTATGCTAAGTCTTTTGTCATGTTTATGTGTTTAATCAGATACTTGTAATTGGATTCTTGGTTTGGTTAGTTTTTGAGCTTAATCAAATTAATTCAGTAATTTGACGCTATTTCTGGTTTTTAGGTTCATCTTAAGTTATGAACTTCAATTTTGAGTGATTCTTATGTCTTTGAAAAGATAAGAGGACATTCTACAAATGTCATTCAAAGTCCTAAGCCCAATTCAATCGTTTAAATGGTCAAACTAAGCCCAGAACCTAAAATAGAGTGTTGACCTACTTACCCAAAACTAGTCTTATTATTTTGATCATAATTAGAGCTTCATATCTCATTTAGGTGCAAACGTAAGCCCATTGGATATCTGAGATCACTTCCACAACTTTTATGAAGGGTTTGAAGTGAAATTGTGTCATTTTAAGTAAGTTTGAAGGATATGGATCCAAGTGATGAATCTTGTTAAGGTTGGACTGCTCTGCAAGACTATTTTGGTATTTTAGCCCATAAGTTAAGTTAAAGATTGAATTTTTAAGTAAACTTAAGGCCATTGATTGCTAAGAGATGGAGCTACAATTCCTATGAAGAGACCCACATCCAATCATGCCTCCTTCTGTTCCTAATTAGCAGTCCAAGTAGAGGCAGTGTAGTAAGCTCATATAAAAGCTCAGTTGGGACCTAATTATATTCATTCTTTACATTCTCTATCCATTTTTTACTTTTGTAGGGAGGAGAAGCTCTACTAGGGCAAGAACACCAGCCCCTTTTAGGTTTTTTTTTCTCTTTTATTTTTATTTTTTATTTTTATTTAATGTGTAGCTAAACCTTTTATTCAATCTAAAGGAAATTTTGCTTCAATTCTTTTGTTAATTGTGAGACTTGCTTTTATTGTTAATTTGTTCCCAATTTGATTTCCTTGATTCTCTATTTTAATGCCATTAATTACTTTAGATGATTAATTAATATATCCCATTAATTAATTGTTCATTGTGATTAACTATTAGCTAAATTTCTATAATCAATGTTATTTATGATTGTTTGGCTTAGGTAGCAATAGGGTTTTTTTATTGCACACTGATGTGTGTCAATAATCCTAGAGATTTAAGAATGATTAATGAATTTGCTACTAGGGAAAATTGGTTAATCAATCTTGATATTTTTAGGTCCTAATGTTATTGTTGAATTGGTCAAGGTATTGGGCTCTAATCGATTTAGTAATAAGGGTTAATCAAGTGTTAGAGCTTGGTTAGCCAAATTATAGGGAAATTAGCAAGAATCGATTAGGCGTTAGGCATAATTAGATTCTTGGCTAAGTGGTCAAAGAAGGAATAAAACATTTGCATCAATGATCTATCATTGAATTGAATGAAGAGTCCCTTGGATTAAAGCTTTTTTATTAGATTTCCCTTTTAATCTTTAATTATGTTTGCTTATGTTATTGTAATTTGTTTAATTCCTAATTCTGAATAGTTAATCATCCACCCCATGCTTTCTACTATTAATACATTGAATTAATCTTCAATCTTTATGGTTTGACTTGGACTCAGCCTTGTTATAACCCAAGGTAGCTCGGTATATTATCTTTGTTGGTCTCAATGACTGTCAAATTTTGGCATCATTACAAGATAGTTTATACATAATTGTATTGGCGTTCTAGGTCAATGGAAGGAGTGATAAAGTTTGTATGCCCCCAATGACATGCCATATAGGTTTTATGCTCCCAACAGCATACCGCATAAAGTGTGTTCTCCTACACCGCACCATGAATCATGAGTTATTGTCCCTAGTGACGGAGAAATCATAAGGCTCATCTGCCTAGTGCACATAGGTCTTCTAAATCCTACTTGATTTGTCTCAGTTATCATACATATATTATCTCTAGCATTCTTTTGTCTATCTATTCCTATCTTACCCTTACTAGACTTACTAGCTTCTAGTCATCTTATTTTTTGTTTTTATTATTACCAAATAATTAATTAAATTAATTATGAGAAAATTCATATTTTCTAATAAAGGTTCGATTAACCTGACTGGACTCTAGTCATCCTATTTCTTGCAACACCCTTAGGGTTAATCACATTGGACTCGAACACAGATCTAGAAAGGTAAGTGATGCCCAAAGGGTTAGTTCCTAAGGGTGAACTAACCAATTAATTAGTCTTTAAGATGCAATCGACTGGTTGGTGTCAAATAAGACAAAACATAACATATCAAATTCAAAGCAACAAAATTCTAGTATAGTTAGGCAATCACCCAAAGCTGAAACTCTATTGAGAAGAAGTCTCAACACACACTTGAATTGAAAATGCAAATTTGAGGTCAATCGATCAAATCAAATATGGATTTAATTTCACTTTATCTCATCTTTGCATTTTATTAATTTTTGTTTAATGAATTTTATTAGATCATGAATGAATGTCAATAGTGTAAATTAAACCTAGGACCAAAGGGTGGAAATTTTCCTACAATCAAGTCAATGTGAATTAGACATAGAATTAAGTTCTAGATAGAAATTTCTTAGGAACCTATCTATGCATATTTCATGAGATGAATACATTGCATAGAACTGAAAATTTTTCTAAAACATTCAGATCATACAAAATTTAAGATTTAATATCAAATTTCAGTCCTTATGATTTCAAGTTTAAATTCTTTGAAATATTTTTTTTAGCATTTCATGAATTATTTTTGAAAATATAATTTACAATATGTATACAAAATTATTTTATTTTATAATTAAACTAATGATATAAATTTTGTTTGGTTTATTTATCTTAATTATTTTAGTTATCTTCTTTTAATTATTTGTTTTATTTTATACTAAATTTATATTTCAAACTTGTTAGGAAAATTGCATCTAAGTATATCAAATATGTCAATCATATGCATCAAGTATGCGCAATAGAAAGTTTAAAATTTTCTCAATTCTAGATCATGTAGTTTACATATTAATTCTTATGCAAGGTAAAATTTAAATTAATAGTTGAAGTTATAGTTTCTCAAGAATTGTTGATGAACACAATTTATACATATTGTATATCCTTTTATACTTAATCTTTCTTCATGTTTATATGCTTAATTGGATACTTGAAATTGGTTTTGTGGTTTACTTAGTTTTTGTACTTAATTGAATTTATTTAATAAGTTTACACTATTTCAAATTGTTTCAAGTTTTTTGATGTATATTGAGTTCTAGACTTTGGTTTTGGGTGATTATTATATTATTGGAAAGTTAAGAGAAAGGTCTAAAAATATTATAAAGAATCCCAAGTCCATTTCAACTATTTTGGGGGTTAAATAAAGTCTGGAAGTTGAAATAGAGTGATGTCCTACAACCTAGAACCATTTTCAGTATTTTCATCATATGTGGAACTCCATCCATCCCTTTGGTGCAAACCTAAGCCCATAGCATAGTAAGATCCATTCCCATAACTTTCATGCAAGCTTGAGGTCAAACTACACCATTTTAAATTAGTTTCATGGTTGTTGACTTAAATGCTAAATATTGTTATGGGTTGGATTGCTCTTGAAAGTTATGTCAATTTTTGGCCCATAACTTGAGCCAGGAATCAATTTTTTATGCAAGGTCCAATTAAGCTACATGTCACATGGAATGACCTATGTCCAATTAAGCCTCCTTCCAACCTTAATCACTAGCCCAATCAAGAGGTAGTGTAGTAAGCCATTATAAATGCTCAGCTGAGCCATATTTGAAATAACTTCTATTTTACATTGTCTTTAATTTGATGAAGAAGAGGAGGTTAGTTAGGGCAAGACTCCAGCCATAATTAGATTTCTTCTCTTCTTTTTTTTTCTTTTTATTTTACATTCATGTGTAGCTAAACTTTTACTTCAATCTAAGGGAAATTCTGCACAAATTCTTTTATTGATTGTGAGACTTGCTTCTAATTTCAATTTATTCCCAATTTGATTCTCTTTATTCTCTACTTTAATGCTTATAATTGCTTTGGATAATTAGTTAATAGGGCTTATTAATTAATTATTCATTGTGATTTACTGCTAGTTAAATTTCCATAGGCAATTTATTATTGTTTGTGCCCATTTGGTTGTGGGTGGCAATAGGATTTTGATTTGCTATTGGGGTAAGTCAATTTCCCTAAGGAATTAGCGGTAATTAGTTGATTTGCTACTAGGGTAAATTAATTAATTATCTAGGTATTTTTAGATTTTAATGCTATTAGTGAATTGGTTGAGGTGTTGGGCTTCAATTGATTTAGCAATAAGGGTTAATTGAGTGTTAGGCTTGGTTAGCCTATTTAGGAAAAAATTAACAAGAATTAATTAGGTGCTAGACTTAATTAGTTTTTTGGCTAAGCGATTAAAAAGGAAATGAAATAATTATGTCAAGGATCAGTCAAAGAATTGGTTACAGTAGTCCTTGGATTAAAGCTTTCTTATTTGATTTCCCTTCCATTTTTGTTTCTATTTGTTTGCATTTAAACTATTTGTTTTAATTCCTAGTCTAGTTAAATAATATCCAAACCCCTATTTCACACCAAAAACACTGAAATTTATCATCAGTCTCTATGGATTCAACCTAGACTCAACCTAGTTATAAGCTTAGGTAGTTCAACATTATTATCTTTGCTAATCTTGACAGCCGTCAAATTTTGGCATCATTGCTAAGGACTAGCTGATTAATTTCTTTTTTTTTTCTTAGTTGTATATGGCATTAGGATATTAGTATTAGTATTAGGCTTTACTTTTAGTCATTTTTCTCTACTGTCACCCATCTTTCCTCTGTGTATAGTTTTTCTACTTCTAGGTGTTAGCATGGTCTAATATTATAAAAACTGACTGTAGAATTTTGAGCTGAAATTTGGTAGGGCACCTATTTGACCTCCTGAGAAATATTCATGTTGCTATAGACATTGTCAAATTTTAGCCAAATTCCATCATTTACTATAACTTTTTAATGATTTAGTATTTTCTAAATTATTTTACTATTTTTCTTTGTTCTATTTTTGTCAATTTTGTTTCCTTGATAAACCTATTGATGTATGACTTAATCTTCTCATTATTTTGAGCTAACATATGATCAAGAAATTGAAAGAAACTTGCAAAGTTTGAGAAGAGAGAATAGACATCAATCCAAGAGATTTCAAGATTTTGTATCAACATCAACATCAACACCATTCACCTTGGTTTAGACATTGCAATGAACCTAATTTCTGAAAGTTCATCTTATTCAAGCTTGGAACATATGGCATTCAATCAAAGGACCTTAAAGGAGTTGGTTACTTTAGGCCTTAATCAATAGCCATTGTGCATAAAGTATCCTCATATTGATGTGGCATTTGAACTAAAATCTAGATTGATACACTTGTCGTACTAGAGAAGACCCTCACAAGAATTTGAAAGAATCTTATGTGGCTTGCTCAACCATAAAGCCCCAAGAATTTCAAAGGAGCAAATCAAGCTTAGAGCTTTCCTTTTTCCTTAGTTGATTTAGCTAAAGGTTAGCTCTAGTACTTTCCTTATAACTTCATTAGTATATGGCTTGACATGACCAAACTTTTGTTGGGAGATACTTCCCTACCTCTAAAGCTACGAACGTCAAGAAAGAAATTTGCAACATTAGATAACTTGGTGGAGAAACTTTGTATGAGTATTGGGAAAGGTTCAAGATGTTATGAGCTAGCTATCCATATCACTAGACCAGTGACCAACTATTGATCCAATACTTTTATGAAGGCCTCTTCCTTATGGATAGAAGTATATAGATGCTACAAGTGGAAGAGCATTGGTAGATAAGACACTTGATATCATAAGGATGTTAATATCAAACATGGCTACATATTCATAATAGTTTGGCAGCAGAACAGATTATGCAATGAAAAAGGTTAATAAGGTAAACCTTTAATCTAGAAAAATAAATGATAAACCTAACTCAAATGGTTCAATGGTTGGGCCAGATACAACAACAACAGTATATGAAATCTACTTAGTTCCTAGACATTACACTAAAGTATGTCCAAGCTTCCAGAAGATGATCTCTTCTTGCAAGTGCATGTAATAGGCAGATTTCTAGAAAATAGTAGAGGATTTCTAGCTCAAACCTGACATGCATACAACTTATACTCTAACATTTATAACCTTGGTTGGAGAGATCATCCCAATCTAAGATATGGGAATCAGGCTGGGTAGTAGACTTCATGTCAACAAATACAGCCATATCAGACCATACAACCATATCAAATGCAATAAGATCAGGCCATGCAAAACCAGCAACAAAACCTGAATTCATCTTCCATTAAAGCCTTAAAAGACCTTATAAAAAACATGGCTCAAAACAGATTGTAATTTTAGCAAGAAATCAGAGGAGACATTCAACAATTAAAGCAGGACTTCAACATTATCAACACTAAATTTTAGAGTTTGGAAACTAGAGTTAGTAACTTAGAAACTCAAGCTACAAGTAGACTACCCTCCCAGGCAGTCCTGAACCCTAGAGATAATGTCAAAACCATGCTATTAAAAAGTGACAAAGAAATTGAGCAACCAATTGCATACAAGCAAAAGAAAATTGAATAATATAAAGAGGCAGAACCTGTTGTCCAAAAAGGGGTTCTCAATCAGTTGTAGTTTTCCCACCTATCCTTTCCTAAGAAAATGAATAAAACATAACAAGGAAGATTTAGAGAAAAACATCTTGGAAACTTTCAATGGATTCCTTAGTATGCAAAGTTTCTCAAGAAGCTATGCAGCATCAGGAAGAAATTAAAGGGCAATAAGAAAACCAGAGTGGGAGAAAGTGTTTCTACTGTCATTCAGAAGAAGTTGCCATAAAGTGCAAGGATATAGGTTCATTCACTATCCCATGTTCCACTATTCAGAATTATTCTACACATGTCATGCTAGACTTAGGTGCATCCATAAATGTCATTCCTTATTTTGTTTATACATTGTTGAAATTATGACCATTAAAGAAAACAGATGTTGTGATCCAATTAGCAAATATGTCTAATGTGATTTCTATAAGACTACTTGAAGATGTCTTAATGTAGGTGAATGCTTTCATCTTCCCTATAGATTTTTACATTTTGAAAATGCCTGATGATCTCTTAACCAATGCAGCTCCTATCATTTTAGGTAAACCTTTCATACAAAGATCTAGAACAAAAATTGATGTGAATGTTGATTCTCTTACTACAGAGTTTGATGGCGATATACTTTATATTATAATATCTTTGATAATGACAAGGAACATCCTTATGATAATTATTCTATGTGTTTTATTGATGTTACTACCCTTGTAGTGTAAGATGTTGATGTTCTTGAATTAGTTTTCCTAGAAAAATTAGTTTCAGCAAATAGCAAAAAATTCAAGTAGTTAAAGATGGATTCTAGAGCTCATAGGTGGTAGGAAAATTTAGTGGTACTAAGAGTTTATGAACCTAGAGAGTTTATGATCCTAGTTGAAAGAATCAATGGATTGTTGAGCCAATGACATTAAACAAGTGCGCTTATTGGGAGACAACCTAAGCATTTACTCTCTTTCCCTCTCTTTTATTTTAATTGTCCATGATTTGTTGATAATTTTATGCTTGCATTGATGACAATGTAAAATTTTAGTATGGGGAGGGATTTTAAATTTGCTTTGTTTTGCATGTTACTTTGTTTATGTGAAGAAAAAAAATCTAAAAAAATAGTTCCTTTGTTCTTTTAGGTGTTCTTTTCATTGATGATGAGTTTGTTTGGGTCTTAAATAGGTTGTAACTAATTTTGATAGTTTCATAGCATGATTGAATAAATTGTCTTGCCTCTTAATTCTAAAATTTGATTAGCATGGTGATGATGTTTGAAAAGTGTTTGTGGATTGATTTTGGTAGACATATAGCTTGTGGTATTTTAAGCCATTGTTGGCCATATTTATCAGGTTTCTTTTCTTTCTTGTGTGTGATTTTTTTAATGAAATTATTGCTCTAGAACTTGCTTTGAATCTTTTGGAGATTACATTGGCACATGCATGCATGAATATGATTAAGGCATTTCTTTGATTGAGCCACTTTTACCCTTTTAACCTACCTTGCAATGTACCATTGTTAAGCCCCTTTGAGCCTAATTAAACCTTTTTCTTATGATATAGCTCATTAGAAAGTGAAGCTTTGAATGTCTTTATATTTTCCCAACCTTAAGGATTAGCAGAGCATTTAATTCATTAGTGGGATGAGTTTTTAAATAAGTGTGGGGGTGTGCTAATTGTTTGGTGAAAATACAACTGTGATTCATTTCAATGATCAAGAAAAGAAAAGAAGAAACAAATGAAAAAGAAAGAGAAAAAGAGCTCAATGCAAGTTAAAAGAAATAAAGCAAAAGAAAAGAAAATTCAAATTTGAAAGAAAAATAAAAGGAAATTTTCAAAAAGGAAGAGCTCAAAATAAACAAAAGTAAAAAAGTGAAGAGGCAAAAGAAAAAAAGAGAAGTTGAAAAATGTGAAATTTTGTGATGTAGATTCCAGTTCCTTTGCTTGTTTGAATCTATACCACAATGCTTTATTAATCGCTTTGGTCATGCACTTTCATATCCATATCATTCCTTTACTCCCCTTTTCCTTTAGCCACATTACAACCCTTATAAAGTCCTTTTAATTTATGTTATACATGTGATTTGAGTAATGGAGATTAGATCATAAGCAAGCTTATGGTAGTGTATTTTTATGGATTGAAATAGAGTGAAACACTTTACCATCTTAAACACAAAGAGTTGAAGGAGAGCTTACCTTGTGAGGGTCAATTGATAACTCTATGAAAATAGAGTTATCTTGATAATTTTTAGACTTAAATTGTTAAAGTTTGAGAGTGATTTTTATAAATCAACCTTTATTATTAGTTATTTTTGTTATTTTGTCTAAAGTGATTTCATTGTTTTATTTATGGAAATTTTGGATTTTTTAATAGAGGAATTGAATTAAATTGATGATGTTTGTTTGCAGCTATTTAAGTCTTAATTATGGCTGGAAAAAGACAAGAAAAAAATGCTAGAAGTTGAAGAGAAGGCAGCTATTATAGCATTTTAACTTTTTACCATGCAGTAAATTCATTTTGAGTGGGGAACAGCTCTATTTGAAGGTGAAAAATTTGATTGGAAAAAGACAGCAGTAAAGTGGCACGTCAACTTGGAGAGCTGAGTGGATTCTGCCCATTTTTATGCTATAAAAATGCTAATTAAAAAGAGGGCAGCAATGGGAACAGATAGCTGGTCAACTAAAGAGATTTTGCCCAATTTTGGTGCCTAAAAATGCAACCCCAGAGGAGACAGAAAAAGGACAGGTCAACAGAAGAAATTTGGACACATTCAGCCCATTTTGGATGCTCAAAAGCTTGGTCTAGCAGAAAGCACGTGAAGAGGATTCATTCTCTACCATTTTTAGGTGTTGAAAACCTAGAGGAGAATGGAATAGACGTTTAGATAGCAACCATAAACTAGAGACAGCAAGAATATTCTGTAAAGAGCAGAGGAAGCAGAGGAGGGCATAGAGAATAGTAGATTTGCCATTCTTCCTTCCTTTTCTTCCTTTTATCTTGTTATTTCTGATTTTAGTGAACAATGAATGATATGT
>JANHAO010028160.1:0-10682 GCA_026873985.1 Saraca asoca
ATCTCATATCCATGACTTTTGGTCATCAGTCATCATACATACTAGTCTTGTTGTATTATTACTATCCTAATTCACAACAATACTCACAGGGACATTTTAAGAATAATAAATTATTCTATGGATAATTATTATATTTATTTATATTACATAGATATAAAAAAATATAATAATTGAATTACATTAAAAAATGTAATATAATGTATGCAAAAACAATCATCCTATGATTGGCTTCTACGGCATACACCAACACATAGAGGTCACACTGAATTTGGTCGAACCACGTTAAAAAACCTTCTTTGTCTTTTTTGTTCTTCCTCTTCATCTCCTCACCTTTCTTGTTTACATTTGCATCCATAACTTGCAGTTTTGGGGTTTCAAGAACTATTCTGATTGACTAAAATTTGGATCTACTGAACTAAATTTTACCATCAAGATTTTTGCACTAAAGGAAGGGCCTCTAACTGCATCTTTTCTTTTTGGCTTATTATTTAGCTAAAATGGCAAGAGAAAGAACCACCAAGAGCACTGGAGCTATCACTGGCCAACCTAAGGGTCATGCAGAGCAACTAGGGTTACCATTGGAGGGCTTTGTATTCCCTGCTATAGGCACCTCTCTACTGCAGTCACAATAAGTGCTATCATTGATAAGGTTCTATTAACTCTTCATCAACCCACTGCTTCTGAGGCCGACTAGGTCCAGGCTTGGCACCATCATCTGGAGGCACTTGAAAACACAGTGAAGGAGTTAGTCGATGCAGTTAGGACATTGGCTCATGCACAAACCCAATGCGTGTAAAGGCAAATTAAGGTTGTAGTACTCGGAAGAGGGCCCCAGTAGCCAAGAGTGCAATAGTAGAAGTCCCTCAGAGGGGAACATCTATGAATTGGGTTTTTTCACTCACACAACTCACAGTTGAGGTTAGAGATCCATTGAGCTCACAAAGACGATGATGAAAATGATTAGTGATATGAGAACTCATGTCAAGAAGGGAACTCGAATAGGGTCAGCTGTAGAGCCTCAGATCACTATTCCCATGATTAGGGAGGTGATCGAGATCAACAGACCACTAGCTATTAGTTTGAGATGTGAGACCCTATGATTGAAGAGCTATTCCAGAGGGTGTGCGACTCAAAATGTGACCTACAACTCAGGACCGACAAAACTATTACAAGGAAAGGACTCCATTCCAAGGAGATCCAAATAGAACCTCTTCCTTACAGATTTAAGATCCCTAACATCCCGTAATATAATGGGGATGGTGACTCGTATAACCACCTGGACGCATTCAATGTCTAGATGGATCTTCAAACTACAGCCCATTGGTTAAATGTCACGCAATCCTAATTATCCTTAGGGAAATACCGCGAGCATGGCTCAAGAATCTTCCAGCTCACAACATTTATAGTTAGGAAGAATGCCAAGCGAGATTCCTTAGTCAGTACAAGGCATTGAGAAGATAACTTGTATCGACCTGTCATCTCACAATAGTTTTCCAATGAAAAGACAAGTCACTAAAGGATTACATTACCAGGTTTAGATGTGAAGTCAATAATGTAGAGAATCCCTCGAATGAAAGTATCCTCACAGTGATCTCAGCTAGACTCTATAAGGATGGGAAACTATACGAAGAGATATACAAGTCCCCAGTAAAGGACTTGGGTGAATTTTACAAGTGAGCCATCAAGGAAATCAAGTGGGAAGAGACCTTTGGTCTAAAGAAGTCTGGACATGAGGTCAAGGCAAATGGCTCTGGTCAGAGGAGCAAGGACCAAAACACCTAAGACAGCTCTGATAATCAACCCATAAAGAAGTCCAAAAGTGAACGACCTTAGTGCCAAGGTCACCATGATAGCTATAGCACTCTGTCAGATACTCAGGAGTGCATCTTCGCCATTGAGAGGGACAAAGAGGACTTCCGGACCCCTAATCCTATTAGAAGTCCCTGTTGGAGAAGGGACACGAACAAATTTTGCATCTACCATAATGAGGTTGGGCATGATACATCGAGCTGTCAGGCACTGAGAGATGTGATTAAAGATCTGATTAAGAAAGGTCTAGAGCAAAAGCGAGTGCATGCTATCAAAATCATCTAATTTCTATAATATTGTTTGGAAATTAATGAAAGCACTTAAGTTTTTACAACAGTGAGATTGAATCAAATTTTGACAAAATGTTATGCGGAATGGACCGGAAGTCCCTTGAGCTCAGGATCCCTGGTATCTACTAATCAATAGCTATCTTCCAAGAAAGGAGTTCACCCATCCTAGCTTGTGGCTATATCCTTTCAGCTTACAATTGGTATCATACTAATGCGACCTACTCTTTGGCACCACATTGGTGTAACTAACTTAACAATATAGCATTAATGTGACCTACTTTTCAATATCACATTAATGTAGCATAATCACCTTGGTGTGACCTACTTCTTGGCACCACCCCAATATGGTCACTCATCCATGCATATGACTAACTTTCTAAGGCACCATATGCATGTGAACTCATATCCAGCATGCATATCACTAACTTTTTGAGGCACCATATGCATGTGATTTTCTACTCATCCATGCATGTGACTAACTTTCTAAGGCACCGTATGCATGTGACCTTATATCTAGCATATATATGACTAACTTTCTAAGGCACCATATGCATACAATGTTGACACATGTATTACCAACTTTCTTAGGCACTATATGTGTGTAACTACTTGCAGCTTCAGAGCTGAGGGCCCCCGGAGCTCATTCTGGTACTCAAACTTATTGCCAGCATTCCAACTAAGATGTAACTCTCATGCGACCTAGTTTTCCTAGCTCTTATACAACCTATTGCTTGTAGCTCACATGCAACCTATTGCTCATAACTTTCGTGCGACCTACCAAGACTCTGCATCCAAGTTGTTCTAGACAAGGTGCATTTGTGTGACCTTTGGGCACCAAAATCTTACACGAACTAAGGCACATTTGTACGACTTATCTAGACACTAGGCACTCCGGTGCTCGAATTCATTGCCAACTTAGACATGCTCATATGATTGATTGATCGGTCAACATGATACAAACCCTTTTAGGTCATAATTTATTGGCTCAAGCCCATTCATACAGGTTTTCTCTCTATTATCTAAGGTTGATTGACCTATCAGGCATTCATTTTATCCAACAACTATTAAATTGTGATTTGTAGGAATCTATCCATAATAACTCACAAATTATTTTCTATAAAACATCTAACATGATGAACTTGGAAAAACAAAGAAAAATGGAAAGGTTCATTTGATGCCTCCTTCAGCAAGGTAAATTCATGCAAAGTTCAAGACCGAGTACAAAGTTCAAAAAATCAAATGCGAAATTACAAGATCATATCCTAAGATGTCTAATCCTTAGGAGCTGAGTTCTCATGGGAGGAAGGTTTGATGCATGAGGCTGGCAGGTTGTCCCTCATTTGATCACCAGGGGTTTCCATGACCTGTGGGTCACTCCCTCTTTGAATGGCACCCTTAACAGGAAAGGCTCCACTTGTAGACTTCACACCTTTATTAGAAGAAATGGCCTTCATAGCTTTTGCAGCTTTCTTCTTGAAGCCCTTTATTGCCTCAAGTGTATCCTTTTCAAAAAAGGAAAAGTCCATGTTCAGGTGTCATTCCTAAAAAGTGTATAAGAAGAAGGAAGAGGTATCATATTCCACTTTCTCTATTGCCTTTGCAAATAGCTCGGTGGTCTCTGTCTTAAGCCGAGCAACCTCCTCTTATTTTTAAGTGACTTCCCTCTTGGTTGCTTCCAGTTCCTTCTCATCAACTTTAGCCTGCCTCGCTATAACTTTTACTTGTTGTATCACTGCCTTGGCACCCCAAAGCATCACTTCTAGATTGTGTTTTACCCTTGATAACTCGTTAACTACTTTGTTGAGACTGGTGCTGATAACCTTGCAACCTACCACCTTATGAAATTGAGCTCCCTCGACTTCTCTCTGGGCGACCTCAATATTCATTGCTCTATTCTCTAACTCTAATGCCTTAGTGATCAAGAAAACCAAATCACCCTTGAGTTTAGCATTCTTTTTCTCCCAAGTCTAGAATGTGTCCCCCATCTTTATTATCCCTGGCAAGCCTTGGAAAATTAAAAGGATCAAGTCAGATCATGAAGGAGCAAAGGAATCACAGTAAAAAGGCATTATTTACTGATAAAAAAATATTTTACTCATCTATTTGTCCTTTCACTTAGTATTTTAAGGTCCAAAATGACTTACCTTTAGCTGTGTTAGCATGTATTTATGAATTTGTGTCAATTAGTTCATTAGAAGAATTTTTGCATAATTTGGTCATTTTGAGTAGTTTCTGTAATCTAGTTATAACTTGAGCTGCACTTATCCAATTGATGTGATTCTTATCTTGCAGGAAAGCTAAGACATAGCCCTACAACTTTTATGGAGACCTCCAAGGCTGCATCACCTAATGGGATATATGAAATTATAGTTAAAAGTAAGGCCAGAATACTATCTTGGGCAGCCTGACCTTTGTGCACTTATCAAGCCATATCTAGAGTTATAGAGGTCCAATTAAGGTGAAACTAAGCCTAAATGGGAGTTAAGACATAAATCCACATTTCCTATGGAAACTTCCAGAGCTGAATAGATCATTATGGGCATAAAAAATGAGCTGCAATAGAGAGGTAGAACTGTTGTGAAATGGGCCTCTACAAAATTGGTGTTTTAAAGCCCCAATTGACATGATCTTGACCCTAATGCATCATCCCTTACTCCAGCCCATACTCAACCAGCAGGAGGACAGTAAGTCAATAGAAAAATTAGAGAAAGTAGACTACAAAAATGCTGAACATGTAAGGCAGTGGCAAAAAGCAAAACTAGACTACACAACCTTTATCATTACCTATCCACCTACATGCAGCTAGCTTTTCTCTTTTGCCCGGGCAAAGCCATTTTGTTTTAAGCTTTTAGTTTAGTTTTTAAGTTAAGTTTTTGGCATGAGAGTGTAGAGTAGTTTAGGATGTTTTTTCTTTTCTTTTTCTCTGTATTTTTTGTGCCTCTAGTCCATGGAAAGTTGAACTGCTGTAACCAGTCCAACGAGTTGCAAATTTAAAGATTAATGTTGAGGTTTTGTTCCTTCATTCTTGCATTCAATTACTGGCCATTTCTTTCTTTTTTCCTCTCTTTTTTGTATTGAATATCTGAGTTAAATGGCTTTATTTGATTTAGATGTTATATGATTGTTACTTAATAATCAATATTAGGAAAAGGATAGGAAAACTGAGCAATGCATTGAGCTTTTGATGTGTTGTTTGCTTGGCTAAATCTTGACTGCTTAGGATGGATTCATTAATCATTCCAAGGCTTTTTGCTATGATTTTCAACAATTGAATGAACTTTAAGTGATCAAGGATGCATTGATCTCAAGCTTGGCTGGTTACTTGTTATTTGTTGTCATTTTAGTTTCTGCATGTTAGTGTAGCTTAGGACCTAGTTTCTACCAAACCCCCCATTTCCAACTCCTAATATGATTTGTAGCATCATCCCACAAATGATCTTTGGATTTGACCTGATGTTGCCATATACTACAAGTAGTTAGGTAACTCGGTTATATAAATTTCTAATTTGATCGATCTCGATAGTCGTGCATCATTTACTAACAAGCCTTGACAAGCAGTGTAGCGCATTAGCCCTCCACTTGAAACCATTTTTTCCAACACTTGGGGACTAGTACAAGATCTTAAGATCACCTTTACATTCCTCTAAGGAAGTCAAAATACTCCTGTGTGTTTAGACCAAGGCTCGATGGACGCTCCTCGCTATGACTTTGTGAGCCACCCATTTTGAAGTGTCAACAACCTTCTTTCCCTTATTTACTTTTCATCTTTTAGTAAGGAGCTCAGATGGGGGCATAACCTCAACCACCTTGGGATGTGATGTAGGAGCTTATTTCTATGAAGGCGTGACAGTCAAGGTAGGAGAAGACTAACTTGTAACAGTGAGGGCTACAATAGTTTCAGGATCTAGTGAGGTTGTAACGACCTCAGAGTCTTTCGGCTCATCAGAAGGTGGCTTCCAAAGGAGGACCTTCACCATATTCTCGTTGTCTTTGAAATGCACTGGATTGACCTCCCTTACTCAGCAAGCTCTAACGTCTCTAGTGAGCTCAGTGTTTAAAGCTGGAGTGAGCTCATGGGAACGAAAGGGGTTGTCATCTAATTTGAGATCATTTTTTAGATCAATGATAGCAATAAACTAGCGTAGCACCTCAGCCTCTTCAGCCTCAAGCATTGGCTTCTCTTTGCCAGCCCTATCTACAAAAATAGAACAGAATGTCAAAATTGATAACATAAATACATGATAGCCTGCATGCTATCAACTTGATCACCTGACATTAGAACAAAACCAAAGTTACGAAGTGGTTGCAAGGATGGGCATGAAACATAAAACCAATGGGCCTTGTAAGTCTCTACATTTGATTTGCCCTTGGCATCCCTTTGTGACAAAACTCTCTTGTAATCAGTATGATGAGCTAAGAGGTAATATATCCCATTCGGATAACCCGTACTCCTAATGCTATAAATGTGGTATAAAACTTTTGCAGATGGTGGTGGAAGGTTATTTCTTGAGTACATCAGTGCAAGAGAAGTGAGTTAGGAGTAGGAATTTGGGGTTAGTTGGAATGGGTAGAACTTCAATCTATTTAGCAAATTAATGATGTAAGGATGAATAAGGAACCTAAGCCCAGTACTGAGATGCTGGATGCTAATGGCGACAAATCCTTGGGGAGGATGGGCTGCATAATCACCAGGGGAAGGCACCATGAGATGGCAACCCCTGGGAAGGTGATAATGTTCAACAATGCTTCAGAGTTTGTCTAGTTTGATGGTCAAAGGATAATGATTGAATACCGAGCGATTCAAAGAACTCTCAGTGACTTACTACTTCTCACTAGGGTTAGGTCAAAGAATAGATTATTTAGTGACCTCACTGCTTCTAGAGGCCACTTCAACTGAGGTGTATGCTAGCTCCTTACTTCAACCTAGGGAGTCAAGCTCATCATCACCTTCTATTTAGTAACTTTGATGCTTATGAACTGTAGCCATCTACATAGAAGGACAAATAGTTGAGTCACTTCAAGCAATCAAATCACTTTAAGCAAATCGTATTTGGAAAAGCCTCTCTCTACTAAATGAAAAATTTTCCTATGCAACAGATCATATATGCCTCAAGCCACCATTTCAGAGACCTAAACTATTAAAAACCTAGGGGGCTTAACAAACAAAGCCTATTAGACTACTAGACCTTGCGAAAATGGAAAGCCAAATCCAACAGTCTATAGCTTGGAAAACCAACAAGGAAAATTTCTGGCAGCAAATAGGCACTCACCACCAAACTAGGAAACATAGTGCCAAAAACCCATAAAATGAAGCATTCTAAAAGCAAAAGTCTTGAGAAGGCTTACTGTGTCAAGAAGATGATTCAGGTCTTAGAATAAATGGGGCTAAAATGGATTCTGAATAAAATGATCAATCTATAGCGATTGCAATGACAGGATCAATGGAGCGAGAAAGTGAAACTGGAGGTAACAGCTTGAGAACTAGAGAGGTTGAATGTTATCTTTCAAAAAAATAAGGGAAAGAAAGGGTTTTATCTCATCTAATATGGATCTAGTCACCTAGCCATTCGATTTAGAGACTAATAAACTGCCCAAGATTTGACGGTCAAGAAAATAACTGGGTTCAGTCATCGTCATATTGGTAGTCCTGGGAAAGTGTGTGCAATTAATGTAGTAACAATGGTACGGGCAAATGAAATGATGAAATATGAATTCAAATGGCAATATCCCTCATCACAGTCTCTAGCTTTTGCCAACAAATTGTAACTCTTAGTCCACAAGGCAAACTGAGAGTTGGGGGGCTAATGTTATAGGCATTTTTTGGTACTATGTGAAATGGGCTGGCAAAAGCCCAATGGCAGACAAGTCCAACTAGAGAAAGGCCATATTGTCCAAAGACCAAGGTCACTCGACAAAGATACCAACTTGCATGTTACGAGCTCAAGATACAGAATGAGTTTAAGACAAAGATCCTAGCTCACTAGAGATGAGGCTCGGATTACATGGCCAACGGATCACATTGTGCAAGCTCGAACCATTCAAAGTTTGATGTACTAGCCAAAGGCTAGCCACGATCCTAAGACAGAAGCTTCAGCTCACGGGGCGCAACACCTCTCCCAGTTATAAACCTAATATGGTTAGACCTAAAGCACACGTCTACTCATAGGCCCTACTTATGGGGTCAATTTGCAAAGAGTAGCCTGTAGGGCCCACTTGCAAAAAGTAATCTACAAAAGTTGAATTGCAGAAGTCCTATTTGTCAAATACATTTATTACTTGATGTAATAGAATTACAATTTGCTAAATTACATTTGTAACTTCCCAGCCTCTATAAATAGGAGGAGAGAGATCATTATAATAGAGGAGGAGGAGAGATAGGAAAAAACTCTACCAAAATAGTCATAGAATATTTGTATTATTGTTCTACTAGTCTAAATAGTGAAACAGCTGCACAAAGCTAATAAAAACCACTATGGACGTAGGGGTCATACTAACTTTGGCCAAACCACATTAAAAAACCCTCTTTGTCTTTGTTGTTCTTCCTTTTCATCTTCTCATCTTTCTTGTTTACATTTGCATCTATAACTTATAGTTTTAGGGTTTCAAGAACTATTCTAGTTGACTAAGATTTAGGTCTATTGAGCCAAATTTTACCATCAACAAATTCAAAGAAATTTCAACCAGTAAAATGGAAGAAATATAAATGTCCAAAGATAAAAATATTGCAAAAAGGGTCATTCCAACCTAGGGTTTGTCTTAGACCACATCCAAAAATGGCAATAAATAATTCCAACTTAATTGAACCAATCTAAATGCTCCATTTTTAATAAAATATGCTCAACTAAAAGCATTTCAAATTGTATGTTATCGTACATAATTTTCACCATATGGATATTAGTTTAGATGTTGTGACTCGAGTCCTCAACTCTTTCACCTCTTTCTATAGGTACATAAAAGAAATCTTGCATTTGGTTATAGATAACTTGGATAGTGGATATTCATATTTCATTCTATTATCATGACTATCACGATTTTTTAGGCTTTTCATTATTGTTTCTTCCCATTTTGTACATTATCAAAGTAAGAATCTCATTTCCATTGAAGACAAATTGGCAATAGCTTGCTTACATTAGAAAGATATTAGGAGGAGAAATTGATTGAGAAATGAAAAATATTTTTTTAAAAAAAATTTCACAAGGAGAGAGATAGACATAAAATTTGATAAGAAAATGTATATAGATCTTGCAAAAGTTAATTCTCCTAACATACTTAGTGGTTTTTTGGTATAAATATTAAAATCTTCAATAATCAAATTATAGATCTAATAACTAACTATACCACTTTTTAGAGATGTTTGACTGCACTTTTAAAATCTTTCAAAAATCAATTATAGGTAGGGAAAGCTTTTTTGTACTTTGGAAAATTTCAAAATTTCCCTTTTTATTTTCTATTTTTTAAAAATATTCATAATTAGCCCCTAAAATTTTAAAGATTTCCACAAAGGTTCTTAACAAATTGTATTTTAACCCCTTTAAAAAATTTTCCCTAGCATCACCATTAATTATAAGTAATAATCTTGATTAAAACTAAAGCTTCTTTTAGTAGCTTTTATTTTAATCAAGATTATAGAAAAAGAAACATTAAGATTTATATCTATATTATCCTCAATTTTCTTTTTTTTTTGGTCATTATTGTCCTCAAATAAGGATAAAAATTCCCATTATTATCTCTTCATTGCACTTTAAGTAATTTAATACTAAATAGTGATATTTTTATATATCATCCAAACAAGAATAAATTATTTATAATCAATTATCAAATGATGTTACCAAACATCAAATGGATTTTATATAGTCAATTATCAATAATCAATTATCTTATTATTATACCAAAAGAGCCCTTATATGTATATATGATAAATGGAAAAAAGTGCATAAAAATAAGATAGTTTTGATCTAATTTATTGATAGTATTTCATGTTTTCTTGGTATTTTTACTCTGATTTCAAATTTTGTTCGAGATACTGCTCTTAGTTTATATTTCTTATGCAAGATGATGAAAATGGTTGAAAAGAAGAAAGAAACTTGAAGAATGAAGATACATTTGAATCATGGAAACGATACAAGAAGAATGCATGGAAAAAACAAGCAAAAATCAAGGAAAACAAGAAGAAAACACCTAACACGGCCGTGCCACGAAACACACCTAAGCCGTGTTAGGTGCTGTAAGGAGTTCGGGAGCAAATCATGAAGAAATTGGAGAAATAGCACAGAGCACGGCCTGGCTGTGCTCGGTGCTGCCTAAAAGCTGGAAAAGAATTCGTAAATTCTGACACGGAACACGGCTGTGTTACATAACACGGCCAGGCCGTGTTGCGTGCTGACGTGGCCAAACTGATAAATCCAAATCTCCTCAAGCACACCTAGCCTGTGTTATAAAGCCCAGCCATGGTGAATGTGATTTAAGGCTATAAATAGGACCCCTTGTAACCCATCTACACATCCCATCTCATAGTTTAAAATCCTAGTTTAAGTTTTAGGTTAATTCTCTCTTCTTTCTTCTCTTTTCTCTTCTTTAGCCTTA
>JANHAO010028161.1:0-10672 GCA_026873985.1 Saraca asoca
GTTACAAAACTAGCCTTCCATGGAGGCTGAAAGATATAGAAAAGGGGAGAGCAAAATCTTGCCCTCTGCCCTCACAAAAAACACACTAAAAACATGCTAAAAACTAAGCTAAAACTGAAGCAAAAAGTCTCCAACAAAATGGTTCTACCCGAGTTAAGAGAAGAGAAGCTAGTTGCATAGGTAGATAGGTAAATGATGGCTGGCTGAGTCTGCTACTCTGCCATTGCATGCTGGCTCTCTTTGCAAACTATTTTTTCTTCTTTTTCTACTCTCTTTTGTGTCTCCAGCTGGCTGGGTTTTTGCTGGATCAAAGGATGTTGCAATGAGCTCAAAAATCATGCCAATTGGGTCCTTAAAATTTCAATTCTGCAAGGCCCAATTTCGCAACTTCTTTGCCTCCGATTTGAAGCTTAGTTTTGATGCCCAATTTGATCATTTCAACATAGGAAGTTTTCATATGAATTGTGTATTTATGTGTTATCTTCCATTTGGACATAGTTTCACGTCAATTGGACCTCTATAACTCAAGTTATTATCTTCTGAATGCACAGAGGTCAGCTGCTCAGGATAGGACTGGATAGCATTCTAATTCTGATTTCAATTCCAATTTTGGATAAACAATTGTGTGATTCATCTTTTGCAGTCTTTATGAAAATTGTAGATCTATCTCCTAGCTTTCCTAAAAGATAAGAATCATATCAATTGGATAAGTATAGCTCAAGATATTACCAGATTACAAAAACTGCTCAAAATGGCCCATTATGCAGAATTTTCCAATATGATGTCAATTGACACAAAATCACAAATACACAATAACACAGCTGAAACATGTCATTTTAGACCTTAAAATGCTAAGTATAAGGACACATAAATGTGTCAAATATTATATTATCAATCATCCAATTAAAAAATGTTGTATCTTCTATTTTAAGCAGTCATGCACCGGATTTAAACATTATATCAAACAAGTTCAGCGCTTAATGCCAAGTATATATTATAAATAGTAATGGCAGGAGTGTAGAAAACAGAGGCTTGGGTGCCTGGGAATCCTTCTATTGAAGACTGAATAAAAGAGTGAGAATTAGAATGGAAGCTTACGACTTGTTTCTTGTTAATCAGAGTGTGAATACGAGAAAAGTGGATCGATGTGCCAAATCATTTTAAATTTGTATAATTGATTAATTTTGTAATGATTTACTCCTCAGATACTCTCACGTCTTGATATCTGAGAAAACTTCAATTTACAGCTCTTACAACTCCTTTTGGAGAAATATTATGTATGATGCATTTTTATCTCCACCAACATGATTGTGTGGGTGTTTCACGTGGTAGAAAGTCAGTCTCAGTGTCTGATTGCAAATGGATAATTTAAGAATACTATTATTTTATTTCTGAAGAGAGAGAGAGAGAGTACGGTGTGATTCAATTCTTTAGCAGTAGTCATAAAACACAGATATGATCCGAGAAGGCTGAAGGAAGATTGCATTGTTGTGATAAGAGATGGTATGAAGTCAATGCTAATGCTGCCAAGACACCATCTCCATCATTTATGACTAACAACTAATGCTAGTTAATAGTCTCAAATGGAAGATCTATGCATGCGACGAGAGTGTGGAACCAATCCCGCGTTGGATGTCATTATAGATTTGGTTCTCCAACCCTTCATTGTGATATCTGGTGAGTAGCAGATAAATTACACGAGAAACAGGTCAGAAATTTAGTTACACTTGATGCCGTAAAAACTAATTCAATCACATTAATAATATAAATCATCAATTAAAATTTTCAAAATACAATTAATATAATTTCTTTTTATATTAACAGTACATTTGTTTACAAGCGTGTTTTCGCGTCCAACACATCTTAGACGTGACATATGTATGATATACGTATAACACATTTCGATTACATGCTTTTACATGTCTCATTATTATTTATTTATTTATTTTTTGTATTCTTTGATGACAAGATTTCAACACATTTTTGAAACAATACTAATATACGTGAAACTTTGACATAATGAAGTAAATTTTATAAAATTATGTTTTAATACTATTTAAAAAAAAAAGAAAATAATTAGAAGTTAAAGAATTTGTATTCTAGTTACTAAAATTTTTTTTCCTTTAACAATGATTTTTTTATGTACGGCTCTAATACATTTCGTAACGATTTTCAGAACTGCCATAGATACATGTGTCAGAAAGTATTTAGCGGTGATTTTTTTACATTTAGTGGTGATTTTTGAAAATCGCCAGAAAAGTAAATATAACGGTGATTTATTAGTAATTAGCGACGGCTATTCAGAATTTAAAAATAAAATTACCTTTTGCGGTGGTTATTGTTGTACTCAGTGGTGATTTTTCGGAAGTTTTTTTAAAAAAGTATTGATTTTTGCGATGGCTTTTATTACATTTAGTGGCGGTTTCTAGAATCTTTTAAAAAATTTCTGATTTTTGTGATGGTTTTTACTATATTGAGTGGTGATTTTTCAGAATTTTTTTTTAAAATACTGATTTTTACGTTGGTTTTTATTGTATTTAGTGACAGTTTTATAAAATTTTTTAAAAAAATTTATTTTTTGCGGCGGTTTTCGTTATATTTAGCGGTGGTTTTCTAGAAATTTTTCAAAAAAAAAAAATAATTTTTGCAATGGTTTTTACTACATTTAGGGGTGGTTTTCCAAAAATTTTTTTAAAAAATATTTTTTACTGTGGTTTTCATTGTATTTAGCAGTGATTTTTCAGAAATTTTAAAAAAAAATTGCAACAATTATAACTAAAAAAATGAGCTATGCATAATTTTGGCCTATAAATAAATATTCAACTGGCTACCATTTTAATTAAATAACCTATAACAATGCATACAAAACAACCATGAGAGTAGAAAATCAACTGTCCACTCTCATATTATAAATTAATTACGGATTATAAACCCATATATATGGGTATGTCTATACAAATAGGTTTATGCATAGTTGATTAGAAAAAAAAAAGTTCATACATCTTTTTAGCAATTTAATATGAAAAATGATAACCTAAATGATAGCTGAACATAGAGTTTAGAACCATATTTTTTCTTTTATGCTTATGTCTCAGAAGCAGCATAGAACTAAAGTAACCTTTGCCAATCTATTCCAGAATTTTGTACTGCTCCATTTGAAATGAAAGCACTCCACCCTCCTACTATTATCAATATGGTGTCATTCATAGATCACCAGCTTCTGGTTCTGTTTTGTGCTGCAGAGTGAAAACAAAAAACAAAAGCAACAATCATTCTCTAACACATAGCCTCTGTTCTACATTTCATCCCCAAAGACCTAGTTTACAATCATGCATAGCAAACGAATGGCTATATGTTGTACCTACATGTGGAAAGCAACTATTTGTCACACAAGTTCTAGAAGATCTTCTATGGGGGAGTCTTCATTCTATTAAGCAAACAAAATTTAGATTAATCAAATACAGTATGAGATGGCTAAACATCTGAACTTAATTTGAAATAGGTAATAAAGCCAACATAAATCCAGACTACATTCACATTCAAATAACTGTTAAGTAACGGGTATTCAAATTATATTGAAATAGGTAATAATGCCAATCAACCATTATAAGAAGCTGAAGAATAAGGCATAGAATGGAAGAGTATTGAAGGGTGCTAAGTGCATAAGCATTAAACAAGAATTTGCACACCATTTATGTCATACTCAACATCGAACCCTTTTGTTGAGAGACTAGATCTTACAAAGTCAAAGTCTTGCCTATCACCTTTCAAATGCAAGATCTAGAAAACCAAAATTATAAACAGAATAAATGCTTCATGCAGTAGAATAACCAAGTTCATAAATATATCATCATGACTTACAGGCTTGTTAGTCCATTGTAATTATGTAACAATTAGCATACTGTTATAGATATTTTTGGAACCATGTAAATGGGCTAGCAAAAGTCCAATAGACAAGTCTAGCAGATAAGGATTCAACATAAACCAGCATCAAGGTCATTGAAACAAGGCACGAGCTCACTACGAAATGAACTCAAGTGACTGACAACCTGAGGTGAAGCTCCAGCTCATTAACAACGAGCTCTAGCTCGTAGGTCAGAACACATTCACTATGGTTAAACTTGAGGTGGGATTAATTTGCATGGCCAACTTGTGAATAATAACTTGTAGGAATTAACTTGTAGTTAATTTATTATTTTTCCTTTTTTGGAATACTTTAAGATTGTACACTTTAGCAACTATAAATAAGGGTTAAGATTATTGTACAAAGGAGGCCAATTGGGAAAAGGCCAATCTTAAACAGAGAAAATTGACTTATATGATTTCTGTAAAAATAGTATACTCAACAAACACTCTGAGAAATAAAATTATCGTGGACATAAGGATCAACAAATAATTTTAGCTTAACCACGTTAAAAAATTCCTGGTGCCCCTTCTTCTTGTTCTTCTTCTTTTCTCTCTCTCTCTTCATCTCACTTTCTCTTTCAATTAACTAGATTGCAGTTTTGGGATTTACTAAACTTTTTGATTGATCAGATTTCACTGTCAACACATACCTTGGAAGAAAATTCAGCATAATTAGTGTCTGATTCGCTAGGCAATTGTTAAGTAATAGGTACTTTTCCTCTAGTAAACAAAGTCACTTGTGAAAATCATAAGCTCCTTATACTTTCTGAAAATTTTCCTGAAAGCCATATAAACCATCATATAGATTATTGCAGTGTAGATAGATAAGTAATACATGGTGACCTTCCTTGACAAAGAGTCTGGACAAAGACACACCAATAAATCGAGTGCCTCCCATAATGAGAATTTTCTTTGATGATTTATAGATTACTGTAGTGTACATAAAAGGCTCCTTTGGTTTGCCATGATTTTCTTTCTAACTGTAACAAGAATAAGCATGTTGGGAGTTATGAATAGATAGATGCTTTAGATGATAATTCTTTGCCCACAACAGTTGTAACAAGTCTTTCTAATTGTATAATGAATCATAAATTCCTGCGCTTGTTAAGTTCAAATTATGTGGAAAATAGATTGCATATTCAACTAAACCAAACTATGAATTTAGGATTAGAAATTATCATAATAGATTAAAATCTTCAAGTTATGGTATAAAAAGGGGCATTCTAAATAAATGATATATTGTGATGGAATAAAGGACCTAAAATTGAGAATGGAGTTTACTAGATTTACTAGATTTTTTACAATATTAAAAATGCTGGCAGCTATTTTATCTCCTCATGCAAATGCAATACCTTTGAAATACGTTACAATTATCATGCAATATTTTGCCATGGTTGTTACTATATTTAGTAAAACATTGTACAAGTTTTGAAATATGACAAGGCCCACCACACAACAACTTAAATTTGTTTCTACTTGGTTTTCATATGCTACAGATATGGTAAATGGTGTTATAGCAGTTAGAATTGCTGCACTAAACTCCTAAGACTAAACCAGAAAGTGCACATAGATCAAGAGAGGAATGCTCATTTGGATCCTTTCCTTTTCCTTTTCTTTCTTTCCTGTCATGTGGAGACAAATATATATTACGATGAACTGATTGGTTGGCAAACCTGATTTCTAGCAAGGTGCCAGGCTAATTCAGAATTGATCTAACCATCACAAGGAGGAAGTCAACTAATGTTGACGTTGAATTTTGGTAATGGTCCAAACTTCGGCCAACAGGGGGATTCTTATGGGATCTCTGGCCTTCAACCGGTTCGAATAAAGTAAAGCAGCAAAATAGACAAAAATGAAGGGAAGAGCAGAGAAGAATGAGGCACTGGTTTAACGTGGTTCGGTCAAATCCAGACAGCACTGGACCCTACGTCCACGATAATGTGTTATTGATACAATGTTTGATCTCCATTTTGGCAAAGTTTCAGTATGTAATCTCAGTCTCTCCCTATAGAGGGGCTCCTTCCTCATATTTATAGAGGAAAGTAGGCTACAATGGTAATTGTATATGTAGTAAATCTATTACATCAGCATTTATTATACAAGATAGAATTTACAGGCCAAATCTTCTACTTTCAACTACTACAAGCCGTCTTTTGTAGGCAAGACCCCATTTGTCTGTTGGGGTAAGACATGACTCGGTCTTCTGTTCGATGAGCTTCACATTGCTACCTACACTTCGCTGACTGGATTGCACAGTCCAGGGTCACGCACATTATCAAGATAAAGATGTCGAACTCACTCTGTCGGGTTTGAGTTCAAGCCGAGGGGTCGCACTCGTGACGTAAATTAAAGGCATAGCAATCTGGACAGTTCTTCTGACCAGTCCTTTTGTTGCTCTTGGGCTTCTCGCACATCCTCTAAGATGAATCGATTTTCACAAATAACATAAGCCCCCTAACTTACAGCTCGCTCTGTAAGCTGGGAGTTAAGACTCTTCAACTTTTGAATCATCAGCCTTTTCCTGAGACTGTCGTTGCATCTGCACTAGGCCACGTCTCCCGTGACATGTGTCTAGCGGCTATTGCTGGGTCAACTTAGCCTTTCCTAAGGGCATTAATGATGACGGTTGGGGGAATGGTTCCAAATTCTTCGATAGAATTGTCCCCGGCTCTATATAAGGAAGACACAATCCTTCTGCTTCTTTACTCAAGCAATGGAGTTTCCTGATAGACCCCCATCATTTCTGGCATTCTAGCCTTCATCAAAGGCATGTATGGTCTACTGCATATGTAACTTGGAAGACTTATCTTCCCCGGTAATGTGGAAGGATCTCGCATGGATCCCAAATTGTGTCCTCTCGGCCCTGTCGTGAGGTAATTGTTCGGCTGGCCAAGCTCTTGGGGCTTCCTTGTTAGCTTCTTTCAGGAGGAGCAGGTGGTCGAGGAAAAAGGGATGCAGCACTGCCGCTGATTGTACATTGAAAAAAGAAAGCTGTGACGTGTGGTCCCTAATAAATCGAGGCACGGCTCCTCACGGTCGGCCCTTCTTCTTAGTCATGGTTTTCCCTTTGTATCTAGTTTAGTCTGTGCTCAAAGCTTTCTGATGTAAATCTGCCTCGTTGAGGCCTTTCAATGAATAAAATTATTTTTCTACAATTTCTATTTGTTGTTGCCATTCTCTTTTAGCAAACATTCTCGTTTGAACCATCTGAGCGACCAGCACGTAAGTGATCTCACACTCGGGCTGATCTTGTGGCCAAATAAATAAGTGCGTATGAGAGCTGTGACTTTGTTGGGTTCACGAGAGCTGCGAAATTCAACAATTCTATTGCCTTAGGTGAATAATTGATTCATCAATCCTTTACACTTCAGCGATCACAGAGTCACACTAGCGTTGAGTGTTTTTTAGTGCTTCCACACCTCAGCAAGCACACAGTCGTGCTGGTGAAGTGGTTGTTTTTTAGTGCCTCTGCATCTCAGCGAGCACGTAGCCGCACTGGTGAAGTGAGTATTTTTTAGTGCCTCTGCACCTTAGCGAGCACGCAGCCGTGCTAGTGAAGTGAGTGTTTTTTAGTGCCTTTGCACCTCAATGAGCATGCAGCTGTGCTAGCAAAGTGAGTATTTTTTTGGTGCCTCTGCACCTCAGCGAGCACATAGCTGCTCTGGCGAAGTGAGTGTTTTTTAGTGCCTCTACACCTCAGCTAGCACACAGCTTCGCTGGCGAAACGATCATCAATTCTTCTCCGGAATGAGCTCCTAGGGCCCTCAACCGGATCGAGTGTCATGGTTGGTGTGAAGTACAAAGTCTTTAATAAGATTTATTATATGTTATCCGCATGTGAGCTGTAGATATTGGTAGCACTTGGAAGCGGAGAGAGCAAAGTGAATGACATTAAATCAATCGGCCAATAACTCTCAGCAGAATTAAAGAAATGACAATTACACTTGCCCCGAAATTTGAAATACAATGTCAAGATACAACTTGGACTAAGCCCCCTGGCTTTTGGTTAGTATTGTGTTGAGGAGGTTGGGGTAACTGCCTTGAGGGCTGTACCATGTACTCCCTTAAGCAGCCTTTCTTAATCAAGTCTTCAATTGCGTTTCTGAGGGCCAAACAACTTGAGGTGTCGTGCCCGGCCTGATCATGATAGGCATAAAACTTATCTTTGTTCCTTTGCCTCCATGGAGTTTTCAAGGGTTTCGATCTTCCGATGTTTCCCCTATCCCTCTCTGCCAAGAAAATTTTATCTTGAGGATCTTAAAGTATGCTATACTGCTCATAGCGGTCTGGATACCATGGGTGCTCACCCTTGGGTTTTTTTGGCTTCTTTGCTGTCTGCTCGATGGAGTGATCACCTTAATCCACGTCGCTCATCGGCCTTTTCGTCCTTCTTATTAGACCTTTCTGAGCCAAAGGTCTATTCCCACTTTATCTGCTTGGTAGCCCATTCATAGAAATTAGTGAGGTCTTATATCGGGGACTTATATAGGCTTTTGTATAGTTTCCCATCTTTATAGAGTCCCGCAGAGATGGTGGCCAGTATGGTTTCTTCAGATGGATTCTCCACCGAATTTGCCTCGAGCCTGAATCAGTGATGTAGTCCTTTAATGACTCCTACCTGTGCTGAAAGACCATAGCGAGGTGGTAAGGGGACAACAGTTGTTTCTTCAGAGCTCAGTACTGGCTAATAAATTTTTGCTGGTAGTCTTCCTAACTGCCAATTGAGCAGGTTAGGAGGCTTCTAAACCACGCTCGAGACACACCTCCCAATGTGGCTGGAAATACCCGGCACTTGACTAAGGGATCAGTCGTTTGCAAGTCCATTTGAATGTTGAATGCGTCCAGGTGATTATACGGATCAGAATCTCCATTGTACAATGGGATCACAGGGACCCTAAGCTTGAGAAGGAGAGTTTGAGCTTTGATCTCCTTAGAGAGTGGTGACCGTTCCTCACAGCAAGCTCGATCGCCCAGAGCTCGGAGGCATTCCTTTAACTGAGCCACCTTCTAAAATAGCTCTCCAACTAATGGGTCTTGTACCCCAGAGTGCTGGCTAGACAACCACTGGGTGCTTTGGTCTCCATTGTCGCAGGAGTCATGACCTGGGGTCTGCTCTTAGGAGTGACGAGCTGGAGTATGACCTCGGGTGGGATCACTCAGATGTTAGATTTGTTGCTGCTGAAAAACATTTACAGGCAATGAGGCTTCAGTCTGTCTCTACACACCTTATGCTAATAATGTGACTACTTTACTCAGTTCTCCCATCATGTGCTCAAGTTTCTCCTAATGTTGGAGCTAGATTTGCGGTCTGTCAACGTCGTCAGTGGCGATACCTGACTATACCGAACTGGTTGGAGGAACACTAGTAGTTGCTCTGATAACAGGAGCAGTTGACGTGTCTATTGTTGAAACATGGCCATCCGAAGGATGGGGTTATGCATTCGAGGCTTTGGTGGCTTTTCCCTTGGCCATTGCAGCAGGAATGAACCAGAATAGGTGAGATCCCCACAGACAGTGCCAAAATGTTAACGTTGGATTTTGGTAATGGTCCAAACTCTAGCCAACAGGGGGAATCTTACAGGATCTTTGGCCTTCAACTGGTTCAGATAAAGCAGAGCAGTAAAACAGACAGAAATGAAGGGAAGAGCAGAGAAGAATGAGGCATCGGTTTAACGTGGTTCGACCAAATCCAGACAGCACTGGACCCTACATCCACGGTAGTGTGTTATTGATATAGTATTTTTACAATATTTGATCTCTGTTTTGACAGAGTTTCAGTATGTAATCTCAGTATCTCCCTATAGAGGGGCTCCTTCATCATATTTATATAGGGAAGGAGGCTACAATGGTAATTGTATTTACAGTAAATTTATTACATCAACATTTATTGTACAAGATAGAATTTACAGGGCAAATCTTCTACTTTCGGCTGCTGCAAGCTATCTTCTGTAGGCAAGACCCCATTTGTCTGTTGGGGCAAGACATGACTCGGTCTTCTGTCTGGCGAACTCGCTCTGTCGGGTTTGAGTTCAAGCCAAGGGGTCACACTCGTGACGCAGATTAAAGGCATAGCAATCCAAACAGTTCTTCTGACCGATCTTTTTGTTGCTCTTGGGCTTCTCGCACGTCCGTCCAAGACAAATCAATTTTCACATATAACAACTAACATTAAAATAACTCTCACTTTCCAGTCTAATAAGCCTTACATGCAAAGAATTATTAGCAGCATTAAGAAAGAAATCTTGAATTCTTGGTCAGAAAGAAATCCACACCTAATGAAACACTTCATCTTGGTAAAATAGGGACATGGAACAAACTTGCATATGTGTAGGAGTTAATAGAGTTCACCATCAACAAAATAACTGCTACTCATCGACTTGTAGTTGTATAAATAATAGAGTATCTCTAAATTGATGAAATGTTGGAAGAAGGCATAAAAAACCTGAAATGTAAACCTCAAACTCTAATTGTTATAAATAAGAAGGATAATCTTACTAAATTTGGTGAACTTACAAAGAAACTGTAGGCTGGAACTCTGTAATTGGCATTCATATATACACTTGTAAATTCATATATAACAAGGAAATGAGATAGATATATCAGAATTTTGGTCCATATTTTCCTGTATTTCAAATTTTGACATACTGGTGTAAACCATAATTTTTATCATCAAAGCTCACGACAATAACGAGTTAGATATGTTGGAAGTAAATCAAAAAAAGGTTTGGGAAATAGCTATATTATACAATTAATCTAAACAAAAGAG
>JANHAO010028162.1:0-10674 GCA_026873985.1 Saraca asoca
CAAAGAGTGAACTACAATTATTTATTGATGCCAAAAGCTAACATGAGTAAAATATCGAGAATTAGTTATTTAGAATTATTTAACAATACAAGTTACTCTCACAATTTCAATATCTACTGGTTTAAAATTAATGACTCGGATCATACGGTAATAAACCAAAATAAAAAGAAGTCAAACATTGGTAATTGTATCAAATGCAACATGGGTAATTGAATCAAATGGTAGTTTTCCCTTTATTTTCTCTTTTTGTTTTCCATTTGTACATTGCGGAAAAACATGGATAAGAAGAAACAAAGTGGCCACTGGTAACTACAGAATGAATGAAGTTTGAAAATTCTTCTCCTCCAAACAGACTACTAATTGTTTTCAACGAGCATCTAGTAGGGTAATAGTAATTTCATTTGTTGAGCCGGTTTCCGCTTGATTTGAGCCGGACTTCGTTTCAACTAAAACTTTTCTAAGAAAGAAACCAGGTTCTTTAGGTATAGACAATTTCATCTCACTCGCTAACATTAGAATTATAGAAGGCATGCTAGGTCTATTCTCTGGGTATTGCTGCACACACAAAAGGCTAACCTGGATGCAACAAAGTGCTTCTGATACAGTATAGGAGTCCTTTATGTTTGGATCACTCAACTCTATTGCCTTCCCCTCATTCCACAATTTCCATGCCTAGACAATAGGGAAAAAATGACTATTTGATCAGATTTTGACTTTGCATATACAGTAATTAATTTAACATACTGATATGACCAATTTGAATTAGATTGCAATCTCCATGAAAAAATCATTTATTCCTCTCGTCAGATATAATTTCCAATAACAAAATTTCAAAAATAAAGACATCAAATTTTACTGAAAATAGTCCATTAATAGCATATTCTGGTGCCATGTAACCATAGTAAAATAGTAATTTGAAAAAAAAATATCATTGAAAATAGAAGAATATATAATGAAACTTGATAAGAAGTTAGACACTCATTAAGTTCCGACCACTCTATTTGTGTTTCGTTCAATCTAATCTCCTCTAAAAGTTCTAACCATGCCAAAATCTAATATTTTTGTATTGAACTTATCATGAAGTAAAACATTACTTATTTTAAAATCTCTATAAATAATCTTCAATCTAGAATCTTGATGAAGATAAAGAAAACCTCGAGTAATCCTGCAAATGATATGAAAACATTTAAACTAATCTAGCAATTTGCCTTTTGTAGAATATGTTCCATCCAAAAGCAAATCTATTATGTAAATTGAAATCTTTAACTTTGGGAATTCAAGTTTAATAAGTTGTTAGGTATCATTACTAAAATCATAAGACTAAGTTTGGTATTCATTTCCAAAAATAAAGGAGTCTAGGTTGCCGTTAGGCATATATTCATAAATCAAAATCTTTTCTTGTCCTTGAATGCAACAACCTATAATTTTTACAAGATTTATGTGCTAAAACTTTGCAATCATTTTTATTTCATTTTTTAACTCTGTTATTCCTTGTTCTAAGCTTCTTGGAAGCCTTTTCACAGCTATTTCTTGCCCATCTACTAGTCTTCCTTACATATTCCCATTTGTGAGCATGTCTTTATATTCTTAATAATACAAGTACTTGGGAAAGTGTTTTTACCCCAATACTCAAATGTTGAATTACCTTATATACATGTCAAAAACCACCTTCTCCAATCTTATTCTTCACTGAGAATTTTTCAATGGCATAAACTATTGTTGAAAGGTCAAGTAATGGGAGATCCAATTCATCCTCACTTTCCTCATGATTTTCATTTCCATTTTTATGTTTTGAATTCTCTGACAAAATGGTAGAAAGATTTGAGTTCAATTGCAAGCATCATGGATCAATATTTCTTGCATGTATGATGACAGAAAATGAAACTAGCAAACATAAATGCATATCCATGTTTACAAATTGTTATGGGCATTTTCCAGAAGCATGTTTTGGGCCAGCCAAGGTCCAATAGGAGGCACAGCTAGCTAGATGGAGGCCCGAATCGGAGCTCGAGGTCACTGAGCGAGGACCCCAAATCGTTAGGCATAAACTAAAGACATCTCACAATGTCAGAAGCAGAGAGCACAGCTCGCTGAGAAGGCTTTCAACCCCTCAGCTAGAAGCCTACTACCCTTAAAGAGAACAACCAGGCAAGGATGGCGAAGTCAGCCAGAGCCACCAGCTCGCTCAACTACTTGCTCACCTACTAGAAATGGATACATGTACGGAGCCTAGACAGCAATCCAAGGCACACATCTCCAGCCGATAGCTCAGGCTCCAAATCTACACATCAGCTCCTCGGAAGCTTGACAATGATTTGCCTAGCATTAATTACCTGATGTCAAGCATTAAATGCCTGGAACGGTGGAGATAATCATTTTGTTATTTATGAAATTACACTTATAACCCTCCCTCTTTCTATAAATAGGAGGGGAGGTCATCGTAAAGGGGAGAGGAAGTTCATGCATGCAGAAACCCTGCCAAAATTCCTAGAGAGCACTGTGCGTTGAAAGAAAATACTGCCATTGCATCCAAACTCTGTAAAAAACTATTTTCTTAGTGGATCATCAAAGAGCAATGTGAACATAAGGGCCAACTTGGCTTAAGTCAAACCACGATAAACTCCTGGTGTTGCCATTTCTTCTTTTCTTCTATCATCTTCCTTTTCGTTTCTTGTCATATTCTACTTCCAGTTAGGGGTAACATTGAACTCAAACCAGTTGATCAGAATTTGGTGCCAACATTTTGGCACTAGAAGGAGGGCCCCTGCTGCACATTTCTCATTTTCAATCTCTGATAAGCTGTTTCAAGCACAATGGTAAGATGGAAGCTACCAGGAGTGCAGAAGCTTCCACTAGCCAACTCGAAGGTCAGACACAGTAGCGGAACACAGCTGCCCCTATGTCAGGTGCCAATACTGGCACAATCTCCTTTGTTCCACACTAACCTATAGCCTATGAAACTTATAAGGTTCAAACTTGGCAACACCACCAAGAAGCTCTAGACCAGTGCCAGGAAGCATTAGAGAATACTATGAAAGAATTGGCTGATATGGTCTGAGCGTTGGCTCACGTGCATGCCTAAGGTGCACCAAGGTAGGGAGAAATGGTTGTACTTGAGAGGGGCACCATCAGCTAGGGCCTCAGCATGAAAAGCAAGTTAAGATTGAGCGTTACCAAGCTAGCTCGCTCCGCTCATCCAATTCACAGCTAAGGTCTAAAGTCCATCGAGTTCAAGAGGACAAAGGAGATAATCAACAAGGCGAAAGCTCGTACAAAATCAACAGCGAGTAAGAGATAGACTACAACTCATATGGCATGAGCGTAGTAGGAAGCATAAAACTTCTTATTGACATTCTCATAGTAAGCGAGAAGAAAAAAGTTGAAGGACCTGTAGTCACTGGTCTAAGTCTCGAGATCCGATGGTCGAAGAACTGCTCCAGAGAATGGAACAATTGGAGAAGAACTCTATGTCTCATGGGAACTAAGAGTCCCATAAGGAGAGAGCTCCACTCTCTAGCCAAATTGAGATGGAGCCCCTTCGCCATAGATTTAAGATTCCAAACATTCCCCTCTACAATGGAGATAGTGATCCTTATAGCCATTTGGATGCTTTGAACATCCAGATGGACCTACAAACCTCCAATCCCCTAATGAATTGTCGAGTTTTCCCAGCCACACCCTGGGAAGTGCCATAGACGTGGTTTAAAAGTCTCCCAACTCACAACATAAGGAGCTGGGAGGAATGTCAGACAAAGTTCCTCAACCAGTATCGGGCATTAAAGAGGTTGCTCGCCCCCTCCTACCACTTAGCCATGGTCTTCCATTGGAAAGATGAGTCACTCAAGGACTACATTGCCAGGTCCTGACAAGAAGTTAGGAATGTGGACAACCCATCAGATGAAAGTATCCTCAAGGTAATTTTAGTTGGACTCTGAAAAGATGGAAAGTTGTAGAGGACATATACAAGTCCCTTGTTAAGAGCCTAGGCGAGTTCTATAAGCGAGCCACCAAGGAGATCCGATGGGAAGAAGGTTAGAAAGGGGGCTTCAGAGGCCAAATGGTGAAGAAGACCCGAAACGAGCAGTTTCAACCTTAGCGTCTCTACGATACCTATACTGTCTTGTCAGATGCTCCAGATAGGATCTACTCAAATGAGAGGGACAATGAAGACTTTGACAGACCCAAGCCCCTAAGGACCCCTATTTAAAAGAGGAATAGTAACAAATTTTGTGCCTAACATAGCTAAGTCGGGCACAACACATCAGATTACTAGGCGTTAAAGGATGCCATTGAAAACCTCATCACAAGAGGCCGCTTGAGAGATTATGTGATGAGATCCCTGGGGTAGCAACCCTATTCCCCAGTAGCCTACATTGCAACATCACCAAACACTAGAGCACGAGGAAGCACCCTCCATGAAGATCATCTTCACCATACATGTTGGACCTCACATTGCAGGCACCTCGAACCGATCATGCGATCGCTATGTTTGAGTAGCAAGATGTGTCTTTTTTGCTAGTCACGTGGAGCATGAAAGGCTTGCCACGAAGGCCAGGATAGCTTCAGACAACATCTCCTTCATAAAGGAGGACGCACAAGGGATTCACTATCTACAAAATGATGCAATCATCATCTGGGCAAAAATTGGCAATGCTGAGGTCAGAAGGATAATGGTGGACATTGGGAGTTATATGAATGTGATGTACAAGGGGTGCTTTGACTAGATGGGTGAGAGCATGAGTCAGTTAGATCCATCACCCATGCCCCTTAATGGTTTTATAGAAGATGGAATACTCCCAGTGGGACGGATCAAATTCCCACTTACTCTAGGGGACCTCGATAAGCAAGCAACCATTATGGTAGATTTTCTGATTATAAACTATCCCTTAGCTTACAACATGGTCCTAGGGTGACCCGTCATGAATGATTTTGACATGGTAACGTTAACCAGGACACTTACCATGAAGTTCCTGACCCCAAATGGATTTGGATGCATATGGGGGTAGTAGCAAGTAGCTTGGTATTTCTATAAAGAGGCAATCAAACTTAGGGTTCAAGGGAAGAAAGTGAATGTGGTGTCTAGGGGAGAGCCTGGGCAATAAGCATAAAAGGGATTAGCTACGATCTCAACCCTTGAGAGGTGGGCACCGAGCGAGCCACTGGACCGGTTAAAGAGTTGGAAGATGTGCAAGTAAGCGAGGCGGACAAGGAGAGATGCCTCAAGTTGGGGAAATGCCTGCCACCTAATGTGAGAGCACAACTGACGAATTTTCTCAAGGTGAATATGGACATTTTCGCCTAGAACCATGAAGACATAGTGGGTATCGATCCGAGCATAATGTCACATAGACTAAATATCGACCCCCAAGCTAAGCCAGTTTTCCAGGAGAAAAGACCAATGACCGCTGAATGCTACGTGACACTCAAAGAAGAGGTGGACAAGCTCTTAGCGGGTGATTTCATCCGAGAGGCGTGATACCCTACTTGGGTGGCCAACCCCGTCCTCATAAAGAAAAAGAATGGGAAGTGGAAAACATGTATTGACTTCCCAGATCTTAATAAGGCATACCCCGAAGACATTTTCCCTTTGTTGAGGGTAGACTAGCTTGTAGATGAGATGGTAGGGCATGAACTCTTTACCTTCATGGACTCCTATTCAGGGTACGATCAAATTCCAGCGGCAACACAGGATGAAGAGCATACCTCATTTATCACTAATCATGGGTTGTACTATTAAAAAATGATGCCCTTTGGACTTAAAAATGCTGGGGCAACCTATTAGCGATTAGTGAACATGATGTTTCGAGAACATATTGGCAAGACCATGGAAGTATATGTTGATGACATGCTAGTAAAATCTAAATAGCTCGATAATCATGTCCGCGACCTAGACGAGATGTTTCAAACCTTGAGAAGGTACTGGATGAAGCTAAACCTGCACAAATGTCCATTTGGAGTGACATCGGGTAAGCTCCTTGGCTTCATAGTCAATAATAGAGGCATCGAAGCAAACCCGAAGAAAATCAGGGCACTACTTGATATGCATTCTACCATCAGTCCGAAAGATATCTAAAGCTTGAATGGCCAGATCATTGCACTCAACAGATTTATTTCAAAAGCAACAACCAAGTGTGTTCCTTTCTTCAACATCCTCAAGAGGGCAAAGAGGTTTGAATGGACCCAAGAATGCGAGGTCGCATTCTGGGAACTCAAAATGTATCTTAGGCAAGCACCTCTCCTTTCCAAGCCAAAAGAAGGTGAGAGATTAACCATACACCTAGGGGTATCCTAGCACGCCTTAAGCGTGGCCTTAACACGTGAAGAGGAAGGAACTCAACGTCCCATCTACTATGTAAGCAAGAGACTACTGGATGTAGAACCAAGGTACTCACCTATGGAAAAGCTCGCCTACTGCCTGGTCATCACCTCGAGGGAGCTGTAACCCTATTTCTAAGCCCATAGCATCAGGGTCCTCACGCAATACCTATTAAGACAAGTTTTGCAAAAGACAAATGTCTCAGGACGATTGCTGAAATGGGCAATAGAGCTCACTTAGTTTGACATTGAATATAAGCCAAGAATAGCCATCAAGGGACAAGCACTGGTCGATTTTATCACTGAATTCAGAGGGCCCTTACAAGATAAGGTAGAGGTTCCTGAGGCCCTATGGTGGGAATTATTTGTTGATGGATAGTCCAGTGAATAAAAGGCTGGAGCAGGGATGATTCTTATCAGTCCGGAAAGACACAAGGTCTTCTGTGCTTTAAGGTTTGGCTTTCAAGACACAAACAATGAAGCTGAGTACAAGGCCTTGTTGGTGGGTTTACTATAGGCTAGAGAAGTGCATGTCAGGAGATTAAAGAATTTCAATGACTCGTAACTTATTGTTTGCCAAGTAAAGGGTGAATACCAACCTTGAGGGCAGAAGATGATGAGCTATCTTGAAAGAATCCAAGAGTTGTTAGGCTACTTCCAACAATTTGAAATCACTTAGATTTTGCAACCCTAAAATGCGCATGCTAATGCTTTAGCTCCTTTGTCTACCATTGATGATCCCAATCTCATAGGAGCTATCCCAATAGAGCTCCTTCCACCCCCAAGTATTGAGCATCAAGACATTTTGATGGAGATCGCCAAAGTACCTAACTCTGGGATGAATCTGATCATGGACTACCTACAGAATGAGAAGTTACCAGAAGACAAACTCAAGGTGTGACGTCTGTGAGCTCGAGCAGCCAGATATTGCATCTATGGTGACACGCTTTATAAGAGAGGGTTTACGACCCCACTTCTGAGATGCATAGATGGTGAGGACTACAACACCATATTGGAGGAGAATCACGTAGGACACTACAAAAACTATGCTGAGGGGCTATCCTTGGCACAAAAGGCCCTTTGACAGGGATTCTATTGGCCGACCATGAAGCAAGACACTATAGACCTCATCAAGAGGTGCGACAAATGCCAAAGGTTTGCAAAGGTGCCACAAGCTTCATCAGCCTACTTGACGCAGATGACCAATCCATGGCCATTTGTAATTTGGGGGATAGACTTGATCGAGCCACTTCCTAAGGCTCGGGGAAATTGCAAGTATGCAATAGTAGTCGTGACTATTTCACCAAGTGGGTAGAGTCAAAGGAACTCATTGGGATCTCATCTTCTGAGGTCGCAAAGTTCATATGGAACAATATAATTTGTAGGTTCGGGGTCCCTCAGCAAATCGTGACTGATAACAGGATTTAGTTTACTAGTGAATAGTTCATCAAGTTCTGCGACAACCTCAAAATTGTTAAAACCTTCACAGTCGTAGACCACCCACAAGCCAATGGGCAAGTAGAATCCATTAGCAAGATCATCAAAAAGATCTTGAAGGCCAAGTTAGAGGCTAAAAAGGGAGCTTGGGTAGACGAATTACAATCTGTCTAAAGGGAAACCCCCTTCTTGACGGTATACGGTTGTGAGGTAATGATCCCTACAAAACTTGAGGTTGCGACACAGCAAAGAATCAATTTTAACCTAGAGGACAATAATCAGCTGCTCGCTATAAACCTAGACCTTGTGGAAGAAGCGAGAGAAAGAGCTAGCCTTAGGATTGTAGCACACCAACGACATATAGCGAGGTATTACAATTGTCGAGTGTGAGCTTGAAAGTTCAAACTTGACGATCTCGTCCATCCTAAAGCCTGTAAACCCAACGAAGGGACATTGGGACTGAATTGGGAAAGCCCATACCTTATAAAAAGGGTCATGAGTGATGGAGCCTACCATCTAGCAGACATGAACGGAGTGGAATTCCCACATGCTTGGAATGCCAAGCACCTCCGCCGTTACTATCAATAAGTGTCTCTATGTACGATAATTGGTCCATTGTAAATATGAATGTAATTCTTTGAATTCTTTATGGAATAAGATTGGAAGAGAGACTTCTATGTAAAGTTATGTATTATGAAATGTAGCAATAGTTAACATAGCATGCGTAATCCTTGTTTAAATATGAACAAACAAGTTCACACACTCAAGCACAAAAGCACTAAAGAGAAATGCATTCAGCTTCTATCATAGCAAAGTCATGATATACAGATTGTCTGCAAAGTTTATCATAAGTCTTAGAAGTAAGGAAAAACAAAATTACAAAGTTCTTGTCCTAAAAGGTGGGAGCCTCAGGAGCTAAGCCTTCATCAGGCTGAGGGTTAGAAGCTAGAACACTAGGGACTCCAACCACTGGAGCTGCATCAGTGACCTGAGAGCTACTTTCTCCTTGGATGGCCATTGTCGTCGAAGAAACTTCAGCCCTAATGCCCTTTCCCTTCCTTGCAGCTCTACTTTTCCAGCAATCTATGGCTTCAGTGGCTTGACAGCCAAAGAAGGAGAAGTCCAACTTGAGGTATTTTTCCCATAAAGTGAAGAAGAAAGAAGCACAAGTTTTGGTCCTTGTCTCTCTAATTATTTTCGCCACCAGTGAGGATGTTTCTACTTTAATCTTCGTTGCATTCTCCCTCGCAAGCTGGAGGAGCCTTATCTTCACTATTCGAGGGCGATGTCCTGAGAATCAACTCCATTACTTTGTCATAGTTGTCAAAGTTCGTAGGCCTGACCTCCATTAATTGGCGAATTCCCACGTCCCTAGTTACTACAGTATCTTTCAGTGGGGCAAGTTTGTAGTAATAGAGGATGCTTTTGTCAAATTGAAAATCTTTCTGGAGGTCTTTGGACATCACAAACTGATATGAGACCTCTAACTCTTTGGCCCCAAGTGTTGGCTGCTTACCAGTCCCATCTACAAAATTGAACAAATGGCCAGAATCAAGAGCAAATATCAAAAAAGTTGTCAAACTCACTCATACCTGGCCCACTTACTCGGAACAAGAACAAAAATTGAAATTCTTGAGATAACACTACGAGGGGCATGAGATATAAAACCAGTGTGACTTATAAGGCCCCACATTGGACTTCCACTTCGCATCCCCCTATGGTAGGATGCTCTTATGTGGTGTCTGCTTGGCCAAGAGGTAGTAGAACCCGTCCTCCGAGTTTGCACACCTTAGATAGTATAGATAGCATAGGGTTTTGTGTGACAGTGGAGGAAGGCCATTGCCCTTGTGGATAAGGGCTAACGAGATGAGCGAAGTATATGAGTTTAGTGTAAGTTGGATTGGACTAAGCTTTATTTTGTTCAAAAAGTCAATAATAAAAGGTTACATGGGAAATCTTAATCCAGCAATGAGATGCAGGATACCGATAGCTACAAAGGCCCGAGGGGGATGAAGGGCATAGTTATCTGGAGCGGGGATCATAACACTACACCCGTTGGGGATCAGGCACGACTGAATGATAGTTTAGATGTCGCAAAGACACATAGTTGAAGAATGTAATTTGACTGCATGACGATTGAGGCACCGGCCTACAGCGTTCCCTCAGCCCTCAGCCTGTCCCCGGATGAGTGCCTAGGTCTGTAGCAACCTCCCTCCCAGTCGAGGTTGCTATGTCATCAAGTCGAACGATCCCCATGCTCTGAGATGAGTCTAGTTCATCATCCTCATTCGTAATTACATGGCAACAGCGCGCATGACCTACTCCTATCTACATAAAGAAAAGAGGCTGGTCAGGTCACTAAGAGCGAACCGTACCAAAGACTAAGGCTAACGACCCCTATTTCATAGGCCATGCACACCCTATGTCATCGCACTGACAACCCAAATTCTAGTGAATGGAAGAAACACTCTGGTCGAACCACCGAATCTTAAAAGACTAAAACCAATGGCCAGAATCCTAAAGTCTACCGATAGCCTAACTCTTTCGATCAAAATAGAACAACGTGTCTAAATCATCTCAACCTAATCATCCTCTAATCAACCACAATCAAGTCCCTTATGTCCAATAAAGGAAGAAAATATAGAAAAATGTAGAGTTAGAGGGAACATACTATGGTTTATTGAGATGAAAGGTTTGGAAAGCTCAGGTAATAATCGGAAGAATGGGCGGAGAGTAGCGAAGACTGGCAGCGAGGAAGTGATGTGCTGTAAACTTATTGCACGTTTTAAAATTACCGCAAGCGCACGGTGTAGTTGTAACAAAGAACCGACAAGTATGGGTCGATTCCTCAGGGAAGTTCTACTTCTTTTTAATTACCAAAACAGTTACAATTCAACTATCCAGATAAATTAAAAATAGAGT
>JANHAO010028163.1:0-10670 GCA_026873985.1 Saraca asoca
ATTATGATGATTTCTAATTTTATCCCTAACCTTATCTCCTAGGGATCGAGGGAGTCCTGCAAGGAATTTCTCCTTCCAGAAAGGTTGATTTGAATCTGACCTAGTGTAGATCCTGCTAAAGAAGGCATTCTTATACCAGGCAAAATCTCCTAAGGTCATATATTTGAGATTTGACAGTAATTCTACCATTTTACCTTCCCCTCTAAATAGCTTTCTGGTACTCTGGTGCTTCTCTGGCTTGGAGCTTTCAAGAGCCCTTGCCCAAATTGTAAGTTCATAATATTTTAATAATTGTTTTGATTTTGCAGTCCGTCTGTGATCTCTGCTTTCTTTTAATATATATATATATATATATTGAAGTTAACAAAGATTTTCACGAGACACTTTTTAAATGACCCTATTCTACTTAAACACGAATTAATGGCTCACATATTTGTATCTGCATGTTTATATTTTATATGTACAAAAGTCATCATCATAATTTTAAGAATAGGAAAATACATTTTATTCCTTTAAAATTTATGTTTGAGATAAATTATCTCTTTTGAAATTTAAAATATGACATTTTAATCTCATGAATTATTCTAAAAAATAAGACTATTAAGCATGATGTTAAGTTTAATGGAAAATGAAGATAATTTGTCCTAAATGTAAACTTATAGAAATAATTTGTCCTAAATACAAACTTAAAAGTGAGATTGTTGAGCATGATGTTAAGTTTAATGAAAAAAGAAGATAATTTGTCTCAAATGTAAAGTTTTGGAAATAATTTGCCCCATGTACAAACTTTAGGGGTAAATTGTATTTTTCCCTTAATTCTATAAGAGTTTGAAATTAGTAAGTTATTGTGTGTATTATTTGTAATCAAATAAATGGGTTAGTAAAATCCCAATGGACAGATTCAATTAACAAAATCCCAACTCATTTGGATTAAGGCAATTAGACTAAGACACCAGATTGCTAAATACGAGCCACAGTTGCTAGTCAACATGGGTTGCTGGTCAACATGGGTCAAAGCAGTAACCTTATGTCATGAAAGTAAGGCCTAGCTTATAGCTCACGAAAAATGTCCTTAACCATCAGGAAAGTTCATCTAGTCTCCTATTTTGGTAGGAGCTTATTATAACTATCTATCTAGATCTATTATGTAATCCTAATTAAGTCATGGTACTTATCTGTTATAAATTTATATTCAAACTATAACCCCCCAACTATTATAAAAGAGGATGAAATTATTGTACATGAGATATATAATCATCAGATATAAAATACTCAGCAAAAAATAATAAAAGCCATGGATATAGGGGTCAAACTAATTTTAGCCGAATCACATTAAAAACTTTTGATGTCTCCCTATTCTTCCTCTTTCTCTTTTTCTCCCTTTCTACATTCATTCTGTAGCCTAGGGTTCAGAATTTGGATTGATCAGATTTTACCATCAACATTTTAGCACTAGAAGGAGAGTCCTAAATTGCATTCACTATTATTTTTCGATGGCTAAAGGAAGAACTACCAGAAGTTCAGATGTTGCAGTTGGCCAACCAAATGGTCATACGAAACATTAAGAGGATCCAGTTCTCCATGCAAGCACTTCCTCTGTCCCCGCTGCAGATGTTGCTATCAACATGCCACTAGTAGCCTCACACTAACCTGATATCATTGATCGAATATAAGCATAGCATCAGCGTCATGATACGTTGGAGAAAATAATAGGAAAGTTAGCTGAGGCGATTAAGGCATTAACTTAGGCACGAGCCCAGGGCCCACAAGAGCATATTGGGGGTACTGCACAGAAAGAAGCTCTCCAATAATTACAAGAAACGAGCTCAAGAAGAGGGGCTAAGTAGAGAATAATGTTGGCATACTCATTCAACTTGCTCTACCAACTCGTGGCCAAGGTTGGAGGCCCACCAAGTTTATGAGGAAGATAAAGAAGACCATTAGCAACGTGGGGGTTCATGTCAAACTGAAGGCTCAAACAGGACCAATAGGAGACATGCATCGAATCAAAATTCACCGAGCCATAAGCAAAAAAAGCATAGAGCTTCAGATCACCACAGAAAAAGGAGTTAGCTATCTCCCAACTGTCAGTCTAAGACTTAAGATCACATGGTAGAGGAGTTATTTCAAAAGGTAAAGCAATTGGAACAATGCCTTCAAACTCAAGACCACCGAGATCATTATGATAGGAGGACGTCATTCACCAAGGAGATCGAGAAACAACCTCTTCCACACAGGTTCGAAGTTCCTACTATCCTGTTATACAATGAGGATAGTGATCCATACGATCACCTGGATGCATTCAACATACAGATGGATCTTCAGATGACCAATCCTTTGGTCAAGTGTCATGTTTTTCCAGCCACTTTAAGGAACCTAGCTCAAACATGGTTTAGGAATCTCAAAGCTTGTAACATTGATGGTTAGGAAGAATATCAGAGGAGATTCATTAATCAGTACAAGGCATTGAGGAGTTAGTTTGCATTGCCTTACTAGCTCGCAATAGTCTTTTAATGAAAGAATGAATCATTGAAGAACTACATTATCTAGTTTAAACATGAGGCCAGTAATGTAGAAAACCCCTTAGATGAGAGCATCTTAACAGTGATCTCAATGGGACTCAACAAAGATGGAAAGTTGTATGAAAGTATATACAAGTTTCTAGTAAGTGACCTAGGTGAATTCTATGAACAAGCTGCCAAAGAGATCAGGTGGGAGGAATTCTTTGGCCCTAAAAAGTCCAAGGATGAGGCAAATGGCTCCAATTGAACTAAAAAAAGGAGCAATGCCTAGAATGGCAAGGAGAGTCAAGAAGACAACCTTAAAAACCAAGTCGTAAAGAAGGCCAAAAATGAGCTATCCCAGCATAATGGTTGCCATGACAGCTACAACACCCTATCAGATACTCCAGAAAGGATCTTTGTGATGGAGAAGGATAGGGAGTATTTTAGAAAGCCTAACCCTATAAGAACTCCCGATCAGTTCTGAAACAAGAACAAGCATCATGCTTATCATGATGAAATTGGGCACAACACTTCAAAATGTAGGGCACTCAAGGATGCAACCGAGGACCTATGCAAGAGAGATCGTTTAAAAAATTATATGGTATGACCTATGGAATGACGACCTCAGTAGCATCAGTAACCTACACAACAACAATGCCAACAAACTCCTAAGCAGAAAGATGCACCCTCTGTAAGAACTATATTTACGATTCAAGATGGGCCTTTTGTTGTATGCACCTCAAATAGGTTGTATGAACACTACCTGTTGGAAGCAAAACACATCCTATTTACTAGACACAATGAATTTGAGGGTCCCACTATGAAAGCAAAGACAACCTTAGACAGTATCACCTTCATAGATGAAGACTCATGTGGAGTACACTCCCTCCATAACAACACACTGGTTATTTGAACTAGAATTAGTGATACTAGGGTACAAAAGATTATGATTAATATGGGTAGCTCAATAAACATAATGTACTAAAGATGTTTTGAATAAATAGGTCTAAGCACAGGTCAACTGGAGCCTTTTCCAAAGCCCCTTTATGGATTCACTAAAGACGCAACAATATTGATAGGGAAGATTAGGCTTTCTATTACTCTTGGAGATTCGAGTCACTGAGCAACCATCCTAGCAGATTTTCTAATCATCAACTATACCTTAGCATATAATGCATTGTTGGGGTGACCTACAATCAATGACTTGAAAATGGTCACATTTACTAGTACACTTATCATTAGATTCCCAACCCCTAACAAAGTTGGATATGTACGAGGTGACCAGCATATAGCCTAATGCTGCTGCGAGGATGAAGTCAAACTAGGGATAAGGGGGAAGAAGGTTAATGTGATTTCTAGTGGAAAGGCTCGAGCTTGGAGTGCTACATATCTCCACCCATATTATCAATGAACTTGAGTTTACTTATCTAACCTTGTAATCTTATTTTTAAATTTTTATGACTAATTATTGATTCCTAAATGAATTTTCAAATAGAATACCAGAAGCGAGCTCTCACCCTTCTAATCCAGAAGTAAGCACTTCTAATCTAAAAGTGAACACTCACCCCCTACTTTGAAAAAGGCATTCAACTTAACGTACTTACAAAGATTTAGCATCATATGCAACCAACTATTTGACACTGTATACAACCTACTTTTTGGCACCATATGTGACCTACTATTTGGCATCATATGCGACTTCCTCCTTAGCATTGTATGCGACCAACTATTCAACACCACAAACAACCTACTTTTTAGCATCGCATGCGACCCACTATTCGGCACCACATGCGAAGGCTTATAGCTACCTAAGGCACATTAGTGCTTAATTCATTGCTAGCTAAGGCTCATAGCCAACTGAGGCACATTGATGCTTAATTCATTGCCAACCGAGGCATATTGATGCTCAATTCATTGCCAGTTAAAGCTTATAGCTAGCTGAGGCACATTAGTGCTTAATTTATTACCAGTTAAGGCTCACTGCCAGTTGAGGCACATTGGTGCTCAAAAGACTGCCAGTTGAAGTACATCTATATGACTTACTAGCCATTTGACCTGATAAATATACATTGCTAGAAGCTAAAAAGCATTGATGTGACCAACTAGCATTTAACTTGATTAATATTTATTAAGCTATGATCTGTAGGGGTCTATTCATGCTATCATCATTCAATACGACATACTTGAAAAGCGTAATAATAATAACAAAATTCATTAAATACCTCACTCAATAAGGAGAATATCCATATGAAGGTTTGAAATACATAAACCTATAACTACCATAGCCAACAGGAGAGATTGGCCCCCATAATCTATGCCTTGGGTAGGAGGCTCTATATGTGAAGCAAGCTGATCATCGGCAATTTGATCATCAATAGTCTCCTCGGCTTGTGAGTTACTCTTTACTAAGTTTTATCTCGAGAAAGCTCCACCTACTAGCTACGAATCCTTATTGGGAGAAGCTATTCTCGCATCCTCCTCAAAACCCTTGATGAACTCGAGAACATTCTCATCGAAAAAGGAAAAATCCATCTTCAGATGCTCCTTCTATAAGGTAAACAAAAAGTTGGTGGTAGCCTCAGAAATTGCCTCCTTTTTAGCTATCACAATCAATACAACAGTTTCTGCCTTAACTTGAACAGCCTTCTCTTTTGCCAATACAACCACATTCCTGGCCTTAGCAACTTCATCCCTATCCACTTCAAATTTCCTTTCAAAAGCCTCAGCTCACTATATTGTCACATCTAGTTCACCGTTTACCATTGTTAGCTCGTCAACAACTTTATGAAAGCTGAATGTAACAACCTTGTGATTTGCCACCTCACAAGACTAAGCTGTCTCAGCTTCTTTCTTAGTGACTTTGACATCTTTAGCTCTCCCTTTTAGTTATAATGCCTTAGCTATCATAATAGTCAGGTCACCCTTGAGTTTTTCTTTCTCTCATCCCAAGCTCAGAATACATTCTTCTACTTTATTATTGCCAATAAGCTCTAAATAAAAAAGGAAGAATGAACAAGTCAGATTATAAAAAGGCAAGAAAATCAAGTTAAAAGGACTTTACTTACTAGCAGGCCATGATGAGCTCCATAACCCATTAATCCTTCTCCCGAAAACTCCTCCGACTCCAACATTTTGACCTTATTGCAAGGCCTCAAGATTGGCTCGACATTCTTCCAAAGGAAGTCGAAGTACTCCTCTATCTTCAAGCTAAGATTGGAAGGTCACTCCTCAGCCTTGACCTCAGATATCACCTCTAAAGCGATAATGACCTTTTTCCCCTACCTATTCTTTATTTTTTGGTAAGAGGATCAGATAGGAATGCGACCTCCTCAACCACCTCAGGATGCGAGGTGGGAATTAGTGTTTGAGAAGATGTTATGGCCAGAGAAGATGAACCTACAACAATAAGGGCCGATGAAGTGGTAGCAATAACAACAAATTGGGTAGAACAGGGGGTTTGTGGCACTCGAAGGTTAAGCTTCAACATGTCTTCATACTTTCCAAAATTTTCCAGACCAACCTCCCTAGTTTTGCAAGCTCTGATGTCTCTAGAAAGCTCAATGTTTAAAGCTAGAGCAAGCTTATGCAAACATAAAAGGTCTTCGTCAAACCTAAAATAGTTCTTCAGATCATTTGTAATGATGAACTGGCCCAGCACCTTAATCTCTTTAGCCCCGAATGATAGTTTCTCCTTGCCAGCTTTATTTGTTAAATAAAATAGAACATTAAATCCAAGGAATAAAACAAATTCATACAAGCCCATATGTCTTCAGCTTGCTTACTAGGAGTAAGGACGAAACCAAAACTATGAAGATCACATAGAGATAGACACAAAATATAGAACCAGTGGGTTTTGTAATGCCCCACATTGGACTTGCCCTTAGCATCACCTTGTGGCAAGATCCTTTTGAACTCGATTTGTTGAGCCAACAGGTAATAAATCCTATCACTCTAACCCACACATCTAATGCTAAAAAGATAGCAGAGAACTCTTACTAAAGGAGAAGGGAGATTATTTTTGAGATATAAGAGGGTGAAAGAGGTGAGTTAAGAATATGAGTTTGGTGTGAGTTGAAAAGGGGAAAGATGTAGTTTATTCAATAGTTCCAGAAGATAAGGATGGACTGGGAACCTCAACCCAGCAATGACATATTGGGTACTAATGGCAACAAATCCCTTAGGAGGATAGGCTGCATGATCATTAGGAGAAGGCACCAAAATGCGACAACCTTTTGGGAAACGGAATATTTCAACTATGCTTCTAAGATCATTAACTTTAATGATTGAAGAGTAGTGCATCAACATCGTATAGTCTGAAGGCCTCTAACTTTCAGCGACCTGTTGCCCTCAGTAGGATCAGGACAAGTAATAACCCTCTCGGTGACCTCCCACTCCCAGAAGTCAATTCATTTATAAAACATATCAACTCTCCCCTTCAGGCTAGGGATTCAGAATCCTCATTACTTCCTATTTGGTAACCATGGCATTTATGACCTGCCATCTACATAGAAGAAGGAATAATCAAGTCGTTGAAAGTAGACCTTACCGACAAGCTAAAGATAATAAGGTTTCCTATGCAACAGGCCACACACACATTTTATCACCACATCTAAGACCCGGACTATTGAAAACATAGGGGGCTTGACCAATGAACCTATCATGTCACAAAAGCTAGGGAGACAGAAAAAGGCTAGACTTAATAATCTATGACCTTAAAACCTATAGGCACTTTATCAGGAAAACGATGCATCGGTTTCACAAACAATAAGAAGCCCACAAATAAATACACTATAGAACCAGTCAATGGGGAAAATTTTCCTAATGACTAATAAGTGCACATTATCAAACCAAGCCGTCAGATATCAAAAACCCATAAAGTAAAGCATTCATAAAAAGCAGGAGCTTAGAGCCAAGGTTGCATTTAGAGGACTTACTAAATTAGTAGAACAAGATGGGTCCCAAAGAGAGAATCCAAAAAAAGACAAGCATAATCAATCTCTGGTGAGCCAAACCTGAACATTGCTATTTTAGAAGAAAAAAGGATGGAGAATATCGGTGACTAGGTGAGAGCTTGAAAAATAAGAAAAATTGAAGTGCAGATTTTCAAAAGCAATGAATAATAAGGAATGAAGGGTTTTCTCACCTTATAACGTAACCCGCCACACCATTAGATTAGGAGAATGATCAACCACCCTCGATCTAATGGTCCAATGAAAAATAGGACTCTATTATTACTGCATTGACGGTTACAAAAAGGTGCACACATTTAATGTAGTAATGATGGTATGGGCAGACAAAATGACAAAATAAGGAACAACAGCATGATTAATTGTGATTTCCAGCTTTTACCAACAAACTATAACTCCAAGTCCATAGACCGCACTGAGAGCTGGGGGCTAATGTTGTGGGTATTATTTATAACTGCTTAAACGGGCTAATAAAAGTCTAATAGACAGACTCAGCTAACAAAGGCCTAACTCATTTGGGTTAAGGCCACCAGACCAAGACACCAAGTCACTAAATATGAGCCAAGGTTGTTGGTCAACACGGGTCAAAGTAGCAATCTCATGTCGTGGAAGCAAGGCCTAGCTTGTAACTCGCAAAAAGCATCCTTAAACATTGGGAAAGTTCATCTAGTCTCCTATTCTAGCAGGAGTCTATTATAACCATCTATTCTGATCTACTATGTAATCCTGATTAAGTCATGATATTTATCTGTTATAGATTTACATTCAAACTATAATCCCTCAATCATTATAAAAAGGGATGAAATCATTGTACATAAGATATACAATCATCAGATACAAAACACTCAGCGAAGAGTAATAAAAGTTGTGGACGTAAGGGTCAAACCGGCTTTAGTTGACCCATATTAAAAACTTCTGGTGTCTCTTTATTCTTCCTCTCTTTTCTTTTTCTCCCTTTTTACGTTCATTTTACAGCTTAGGGTTCAAAACTTGGATTGATCGGATTTTATCGTCAACATAAGTATTAATTTATTAAGGTTATATATAATAAATAGCCAATGCTTAAATATAACTTTAGTCCCACTAAAATACAAATAAAATAATTTTAGGCTAATTTTAAATATTCAACTTTGATTATCTAAATATGCTAATAGCTCAATTTTAATTCTTCACTAAAATCTCATCTTATTACTAATGTAAAAGTTAATGTGGAACCATGTTAATCAATCTTATTTAATGTGACGGACCTTTATGATCATATTTATAAATACACGTTGGATATTTTGTTACTCTTTCTTTTTTACCGTTGGGTTAATGGGTTTACTTTATATACTAAATTCATTTTGAATAACTCATAATTTTAATTTAACAAATTAATATACAGTTGATATTGTCATTATATAAATTTTACATAAAATTATTCATAAAATAATTATATTTAAGTTTAACAAAAATACAAAGTCAATTTATTTAAGAATAAAAATATTAAAAAAATTGTATGATAGAATTATAATTATAAAACTTAAAAAAACTGTCATAAATATAAAATTAATAATAACAAAAATACCACATAACTTATTTTCAATTTGAAAACTTCAATTTGCTTCATTTTACTGGTGATTTTTATCTTTATAATGGAATTTTCTTTTTTCTTTTTGCATTAAAATCAATGCCTCATAATTTACTTTATCATTATCTCAACTTATTCATTTACATTTAATTTATATTGTTAATAGTAAAAAAAATGCGAAAAGCTCGCTTTAGATTTTGGATAATTAGATTATATCACTATCAACTTTAAAATTTGGAATATAAGTCTTAAATTATATAAAACTTTAGATTAAAAATTATCGACCACTTGATTAATAGTTTTATTTAATTACATAATTTTCTTGTGAATTTGTAAATAAGCATCAATATTGCTAAACACCTATTTGTTTTCTGCATTATATACTTAATGAAAATTAAATTAGATATATAAATTATAATTAAATATATGAAAATGAGTTTAAAATTATATATTTATATGTAAAAATGATGCTACAAATTAACACACAATGATATCATTCTTTTTGTTTAAAAAATTAATGAAAAATTATCAAATTAAACAAAATAGTTAATTAAATAAATAATGGGTGTCAAATTCTAAGTTTTTGTATATTCAATGCTTTAATTCCAAAGTTTACAAAGTTGATGGGGGGGGGGGGGACTAAATTCAACTACCCAAAATGAAAAAGGAGTTTTTCTTTCTCGGTTTCTCGCTTTTCAATATCAACCCAACCTAATATTATTACTAAAAATATTGGTGATATACATTTGATTTTTCTTCTAAGTTAGTATTCCAATATAAAAACATTAATACATTTTTATATTAGTATACATTTTTTATTTATAAATTATTTCTAATTATTTTGAATATTTAAGTAAAAAATAATTTATACATATAATTAGAATATATAATTTGTCACATATTAATATTAATAGAACTAAGGAAAAAAAAATACACTTTACCCCCATAAAATTTACATTTGGGATAAATCATTCCTAAAATTTGCATTGAAACAAATTACTTTCTTTGCTGTTAAACTTATGTTCAATTTAATTTTCTCACTTTTTAGAATAATTCATAGGATTGAAATATCTCATTTGAAAATTTAGGAATAATTTATCTCAAATGTAAACTTTAAAAGGTAAAGTGTAAAGTGTATTTTCCCCCTTAAGGATTAATTAGTAATTAACTCGGACACTTTCTTACATAATTAACTCTCAGATACCCAGGAGATGACTCTTTGTATTATATTGTTTTAGTTTTAGTCTTAAAAAAGGCCTAAGGTTGTGGGATGCCAAAATTAATTTTCCCCTTAATTCTGCATTGCTGAAACCAAGAAAAAGCATCACTAAAACAGAAAGTAGCCAAATTAGAGGGAAAAAAAAAAGGTTTCCGAACTTACAATCACTTGACTTCATCGTTGAATTTGAGCATAAAGCCCTGTTAGTTCACCCAAGACTTTCAATGAATTTTTTTTTTTTACATTACTGATATCAGTTGGATGGATGTCTTGCTACCTAATCAAATAATAGTGCTTTGATGTGGGAGGCTTGTTTAGAGCCCTCTGTTTATAATTAGGCCCCGAAAGGAAAAGCTCCAAAGAACTTAAAACTTGGTAATTTCTATATAGTAAAGGAGAGGCCTCACTAT
>JANHAO010028164.1:0-10673 GCA_026873985.1 Saraca asoca
AATCGTCTGCATCAACACATGTCCCAACCAATGAGGAGGTATTATTAGTTTCAATTCACTTATTCACATATAGAGGTATCTTATTACAACAGACATTATAAAATTGAAGTGGCTGATTTTTTTTTAATCCTTCTATTTGCAAATTGTATAAGAATAATTAAATAATTGTTTACTATTTACATATTTTATATATTTTACCAGGACAATATGTAGCACAATGTTGGTAGTGAATGAGCAAATCAAAATGGTGATAACATGCTGGATGTAGGTGCTGCTGGTGATGATGACAATCTTCAATGATTTTGATTTGAATTTGAATTTGAATTTAACTGTTGAACTTACAATTAATGCTCTTTACATTTACCTTGTTGTTTTGGATTTATTTCTTTAAATTTGGGATAAATTAATTGATGTATTGACTATTGGAGTGATTGAAAATTCTTTTTTTCATTGAATGAATGTGTTGTGTTTACTGTGCATGTTACAATAACTAAAAGAATCGACTCCAAATTCTATTCAGCCTTTTATGAATTGATTACCGAATAGATTTATATATGAATATTGTTCCTAAATTGATTAGGAAATTGATTCGACCTAAATTCCAAACCTTCAATAAAAAATGTTTCATAAACTAAATCTTCTCGAATTGATTCACATATGATTATCAACAACTCATCTATAAATCGATTCTCTAATTGATTCACTAGCAAAAACCATTACTTTTGTAAATCATCTAGGCAATTGATTCACATAAAATTCCTAAATTTTAGTGAAAATTTTCCATAAATGTAATCGTCATGAATCGATTCCTAAATCGATTCATATATGAAAATTCATATGTAAATCGACTATGTAATCGATTTGCATAGTAAAAATTATTGCTTATAGCTCATCCAAGTGTTGTTCATTTATGAAAAATCATTGCCTATTCTATCCAACAACGGTTGAGAAGTGTTTCCTATATATGTCAAAAATCGATGCCTATTATGTACCAAGGTGTTGTTTATTTCTGGGAAAATCGTTGCCTATTTTGAATTAATTTGCCTATTCTCTTTGACAATAGTTTATAAGTATTGTCAGAGATTTCAAAAATTGTTGCTAAAACATAATATGAAAACCGTTGCCTATAACTGCAGAATAGGCAACGATTTTATGGTCTATTGCAAAAAACCCTAAAAAAATCATTGCCTAAAAGAATAGGTAATGCTGGATAAGAGAACGGCAAAAAATCATTGCCTATTCTTTTAGGCAATGATTTTTGGCCCTTGCCAAAGGCCAGAAATGTTGTAGGGATATCACTAGCCTAGGATGAAGAAGGAAGTGATTAGGCTAGTGCAGAGGTGTGAAAGGTGTCAAAAGTTCACTAGGGTCCAAAGGCAGCTAACACTAAACCAAATACCCCTGCTTTCCCTATGGTCATTTGACCAGTGGGAAATTGACTTTTTAGGACCATTCCTAACTACTTCAGGCCAGTTAAAGTATGTGGTGGTGGTGGTTGATTACTTTACGAAGTGGGTTAAGGCAAAACCACTTGTAACCATAGCTATGAATAATGTGTAAAAGTTTATGAGGAAATCTATCATCTACATATAAAACCTCTTCACAACACTTTATTTTAATATTTATAGTCCACTAACAATTCTCTATAGGTACAGTCCCTCCATGGTGATCGTATCCGACACAATTTGTTAATAATAACTTTAAAAACTTTTGTCAAAATATTGTTATCAAATAAATGAACATCTCACTCATTTTTGTTAAAGGTTAAGGGTCAAGCAAAAGTTTACATCTATCAAAATCTCCAAATCAATGGGCAAGTAAAGCTAGCAAGCAAAATCATCCTTAAAAGGCTAAAGAAAAAGCTAGACAATGTCAATTGAAGATAGGTAGGAAAATCGCCAAGCGTTATGTTGTCTTACACAACCACTCTGCACTTGGCTATGAAAGAAACCCCATTTATGTTTGCTTACATGAATGAAGTTATGCTTTCAATCAAGCTAGAGTAATACTCTAATAAAAAAAAGCATTATAAACAAGAAAAAAACATGGAAAGAAGAAGAGAAGAGCTGGATTTATTGATACAAGTCAAGGACATTACTCACCTTTGTAATAAGTGATACAAAGGCAATATAGCCTAAATCACCAATAGGAAAATCAAGAAAATTTTTTTTGCAAAAAGCCTGTTGGTCCTTTATCACGTAGATAGGCTGTGAAAGGCACAAGTAGAGGGAAAGTTAGTAGCATTGTGGGAAAACCCTCATAAAATAAAAGATAGCTTGTCAACTAGTTTATACACTTTGAGACAATGGAGGCAAATCCCATTCCACACATTTGGAACACAACACACCTCAACGCCTACTATGTGCAAATATGAAAGTCAGTCGACTAGTGAAATATATAAACAAGCAATTGAAATGAAAAACAAAAAGGAAGATTCTTCATAATCCAGTCTACTACTTGTTATTTTAAATCTGAGTAGTCCCCTCGGTACTATTCTAAATTCAATCAATCCCTTTAGTACTTATTTTGGCCCTGAGCAGTCCTATCAATGCTAATTTAAACCTAGTAGTCTCCTTGATACTATTTTGAGCTTAAACAATCCCCTTGGTACTATTCTAAACCCAAGTAGTCCCCTTAATACTATTCTAAACCTTAGTAGTCTCCCCAGTGCTATTTTAAACTCAACCAATTCATTCATTGCTATTTTAAATCTAAGTAATTCCTTCAGTACTTTTTTAAAACCAAGTAGTCCCCATAGTACTATTTAAAACCCAAGCAATCCTTTTGACATAGAAAAACCAAGGTATACCTTAACACTCGAATTCAAACAGTTCTTTTATGTGTAAAACAAGCCAAACCTATTGAAGGTCAAGACGGTCGGTTAATCCATAATTTAATAGTCAAGAAGTACTATGTAATTAGAGGACCCAAATAAACCCCCAACCTCAGATATACATAAGTGTATAAATGATCAACCTGTTAGAGGTTGAGAAGTCACAAGGACATGGTAAAAGTCTTAAATAACAAAAATGCAAAAAAAAAGAAAGAAAGATGGTTGGATAAAAAGGCAATTTCATTATAACAAAGGTCTCATATAAAAACTTCTATAAAAAAGACAAAAATACAACCATTCAAGCTAAGCCAAGCTTCTTTAGGAGCTTTTCCAAGGGCATATCCTTCTTTATCTTGGTAAAGTTAAGCCAAAGGTTAGGTTAAAATATTTGATCTACTTTATAGCCTCATCAGAACTATACTAGTATATAAGGTAAAAAAGATTCTCAACCTTGATGATATCCTCTCATAACTCTTTTTCTTTGACCCCTAAAACCTATCTATCTTCATCACGGCCTTTTGGCTCGGCCACCAACTCCTAAACCCATTGTAAATGTAGCTCAAAAGACTTATTTTTCTTACATATTGCCATGCCCTTCTCTTTCACTAGCTCAGAGACATGACTGATCATATCTTGGATGTTTTAATCACACCTAATAGGCTCTGTAGTCTTAGCTTCAAACTCTTTATTCAAAGCATCTAAAGCCTTTGAATTAGCCTTAGAAAGCTTTCTCTCAACATGAATGAAGTAAGGCATAATGGATAGAACTGAAGCTACAAAATGAATGATTTAGGTGGTAGAGGATTTCATAAGTTGGAGGGCTCTATGATCAACCATGAAGGCTTCATTGTGCTTTGAGTTGGCTGATAGCTATAATTAACCCACAAGAAAGTAGCGTAGTCCTAGTTTCTATACCATAGACTATCTATGGGGTCAAAAGTAAAATCCACCCCTTCTAATGCACAACCAACTGTAATTTAGACTAAGGTCCTACTTTAAAATTCTTAGAAGTAAGGGCAAACACATTTGAAGTAGAGCTAGAAGCTTTGCCCTTAGAAGAGTCACTTGAGTCGTAGGGATTGATTGCAAGACAATAGAGTCTTGCTTTAACTAGGAGAGCTCTTGGAACACCCTCTAATCAACCAACCACTAATAACCTCTAAGCTAATGTTAGGGTTAGCTTCAATTTGCTCAACTAGAGCCATGATACGTTTCATCTAGGCTAAGGCCTGACTATGGCTCTTTTCAAGCTTTTAAGGGTCCATCTTCAAGTGTTTAATTTCTAAGATCTCCCCATTAAACCAACAACTTACAATAAAACAAGCTCAAGTTAGCATACAAAAGCAAATCAAAATAATAACATAAGAAGAAGAATGCATACTAAGAATAATTTGTGTCAAAAGTACCTAGTACCAAGAGGCAAAGTATCAAGACATGTTTATTAGTCAAATAGTACTCGAAGAGACAGCTCTTTAGCTAGCAAGTATGTGATGTCCACTTCATGGGGTAAAGATATTCCCCGTTGTGAAAAAAGAAGGGATGAAACCCTTTCACGGTGCAAACTTTGAAGAAAGAATTCTTCTAATTTCAAATGGAAGCAAGCATATTCTCAAAGATCACTTCATCTGGTTGCTAGGTAAAATGAATCCAACCTCTAGGCTTTTGTTGGGAGTAAGTGAGGAAAAATAGAAAAATATTCACGTAAAGATCCCATCGTACTTAGAGGCATGCCAGCTCAAAGCAAACAAGAAACTCCTAAGCATTCTAGGTAAGTTGGGAAGGACAAATGCTAAGCTTTTGTAAGAAGTCATGTTGGAAGGTAGTAAATGAAGGTGAGACGTCTAGCCTGTCAACAACATCCCTATAAAACATAACGAAGGATAACATGCCATAACTACAAGAACATTTGTCAGCTTTTGTAGGTCAAAAAGCAATCCCTTCAACAGATTTGTTTATCAAATAAATCCTCTCTAATTCCTCTATAATGCCCGGATCTCACCATTCAACAGAAGGAAGGATCATCTTGACATCTGATTGAATCCACTTCAAATCATCAAGAACAGCATTGATAAAAATAGCTTACTTGACTTCATTTTCATCGCAGGATCATTGAGCCATGATCATTCAGAGAAGGCGAGCAAAATGGAATGTGATATTCTCAAATGAATATTCACCAAAATTTTAAAAGGATGACGAGTCAGAGTCAGATGACAAATCGACAAGGTCGCTTGACCTTCCAAACATGAAACAAGAGGAATCAAAACCCTACCATCAAAGTGATAAAAAAATAATAATGTTAGGCCAAATAGCAACAAACCAAAAAGACAACATTCGGCCAAGTGACAACAAAAAAAGGGAAAGCAATAAAGACAAAGGGATGCAAAGTGAAAGGAGAAAGAGGAGAAAAATTACACAAAATCATTCCAATTCCAATGGCAAGAAAATCTAGGAAAGAAATCCTAGTGAAAATCCAAAAATGCAATCAAGGAAAAATGACAAAATGTGGCCATCGAAGAAGAAAAATGCATACATTTTCTACACGCAAAGCTTAAAGGCAAAAAAGAAAGCAAGGTAAAGCTTCACACCTTCGTAGGAAGGCCAAAAATTTTCAAGAACTATAAAAAAATCATCTGAGTCTCAATAAGCAAGTCATTGAAGAAGAAGCAAAGAAGGCAAAGGTGGTCTCTAGAAATCTAAAGTACTATTTAAAGGGAACTGCAAGCTCATCCAATGGCTGACAATGTAGGAGATGGACACATCATATTGCAATCCACTTATCAACAAGATAGCTATACCTCAAGAATAAGCGAGTAATGGTTCATGCCTCCAACCATTAATTCATAGCTGGCATGAGAAAATGAAAAGACCCTATCATTCGATTGGCATGGCAAGGGACGAGAGGGTGGAAAATGACACAACCCAAAATAGACTCTTAGGTTGTGACTGGTCGACTAGCTTCATAAAGTGGTCAAACAATCAAAATCTATCAAAGAGTAGACCAGCCAAAGCAGGGCCACAATTTCACAATTGGCTCATAACACCATGATCAAAGCCTAAGTCCTCACAAAAAAGTAGGCCACGTGAGCTCCTAGTCGACTAGCTTAAAACATGATTCAACTATTACGTGCACCATAGACAAGATAAACCTTCAAGTAGTCTTGTGCAAGTCAATGTACTCAAAGACATGCACAGATGGGGGTGACTACACTATCAATTACAAGGTAAAAATCTCCCACGCCAATAATACATTGCAAACACATGGACGCTTCTTATTTGTTTAAAAGCATAACAAATGATATGATCAACGACTATATAAACCCTTAGGTACCTTGCCTGTGGACTCACTTTCACTATTGGTATTGAAGCTCCACTTTTGAAACTAACTTGAGTGTTAGCATGTACTCAGCAAACCACTTTTGTCATGCACGACTGACATTGTTCTTTGTGCAAGTCACTTCTCCACCACTTACCACTTCTCATGGTCATCTATTCTAGCAAAAAAGTTCCAATTATAGTTGGACAATGAAAACAAAAGAAAAGTAAAGTAAAGTAAAATTTGATTATTTTTCTTTTTATAATCTCAATCAAATTTAAAGCCATTCAAAGTAACTTTTTGTTTAATTAAAATTATTGCTTATAATTGATTATAGAAATATTCTAAAAATATAATCAAATATTTTTAAAATGTGATATAATCAATTACTTGATCTATGATTAATTATTAAAAATTTTATTTCCAATATCAAACAAGCACAAAGACAAAATTTTCTATTTTAATATTTACAAATTTTTTATTAGGATCCATAATTTTAATATAGAAAGCATTTCTGTATCCACCTCTCTCTTGAATTCACTTCCTAAATTGCTTTGAGAGATCCATCATAAAAAGCCATCATCAATTTTCAGTGTCCACCACCTCTCACCACTACATCAACACTTCTTAATTATTGCTCAGCGCAAGATCTAGTATAATGGAGAAGAAAACAATTCCCATGTTTATTCAAAGTCAAACTCCACAACTTCCTATGCTTTATACCTTTCTCATAAATCCATACGAGGTTGTCTCCCTTGTATATCTTGACAAATCCTTGTATTTCTGTTTCGTATCCCAAATCTTTATTAAATGTAAATATCTGTATTCTCTAATTGCTTGATTGACAAGTAGCTACCCCTTATCTGAAAAATATAACTTGAATAGATAAATGATGCTGTCTACAAGGTTTTTGGAAAATTAGGGGTTACAAAACCTTGGACACATTGAAACACCGCGGAGTAACACTTGTAAAGTAAGTTAACTCTTTATTTGTTGATTTTGCCCCTATATTTATTGTCCAATTGCAAAAAGTACCCAGTGCATTGGCGAAGTCCATCAAGTGTTATTGTTTTATTTTTTTGGTTAGTTCCAAAGTAAGAGGCAAGCATCAGTAGCAATAGGTGCCTCTCCAAGTTAATTTAAAAATAGATCTGAGGGCTTAATTTGGAGCTTCTCTTTCAAAATTGATTTTGGATAGATAAAGTAAGCAAACATGGTATTTGGGTAGCTAAATTTACAATTGTTTTTATCTCAAAATAAATTTCAATAAGAAGTAAAATAAAATGAAAATAAAAGATAAGTAAGAAATTTTTACTCCCTCAAAAATAATTTTGGAACAAAAGTAATTTTAAGTTTGGATTATCAAAAATGAAATTCTTTCATTTTTTCTACCTAAAATTAATTTTGGATCCATCCAAATAAGAAATTTTTATTGCCTCAAAATTAATTTTGAGAGAAAAGTAATTTTAAGTTTGGATGATCAAAAATGAAATTCATTCACTTTTTCTATCTAAAATTAATTTTGGATCCATCCATATATTCAATTTGATTTAATCTCATTTTTATAGGAATGTGATTAGTACCTTAAACCATAAAAATATATAATTTGATTTAATATTATGTGATCAGGTGAATTCTCAATCTTAATATAATTAATAAAGTGTATGCTATTATAGTGCCAATAGAATTTATTAATCACAATATCTTTAACAATATCATTAGAGGAATAGCTTTTAAAAATATCACTAGTGGATTAGCTTTTAACATGATGGAGATGATTCTCTAGTTTTCAAAAGCTAATCTTCTAGTGTAATCATTTAATCACATCTAATTTATATTGTATTAATAACGTATATAATGTCATAAAAATAGATTTTGGTTAATTTATAATTATGAAAACATAGGATGTTTGAGAACAAATTCTCCAATATATATGCCATGCAATGTTAACAAACATGAGTTTTAAAATGATGTCTAAAGTATAATTCTCTCTTTTTAAGTTTCCAAAAATAAATATTTTCCTTTCCTTTTATCAAGTATATTTTAATCAATAGTGCATGTTTTTACGCATTCCATCTAATGATTTATATGATGTCAAGTCACCTTGAATTTTGGAACTATCCAAGGGATACCATAGAAATCTTTTCAAAGATAAATCAAAATAGAAAATAATAAATTTAAATTTTGAATTAAAGTTTTAAAAAGGTGACACTTGTGATCATTAGAGCAGCATAAATAGGCTGGTTATAGTGGGTGCCTACTAAAACTTGACGAAGTCTTTACTATTCTCTTGCCCTAAGCTTAGGAATATATGATAACGGGGAAAGACGAGACGGATCAATATTCTTTTATTTCATGTGTCATTATTCAACAAAAAATTTATCTTGTCTTATATCTTATTATCTGAAGCAAAATCTATCACATCTCTATCTCAACAATGCTCCACGAAATTTTTGGAAAATAATAAAACTAAAAAAATTATGTAAAAATATAAATTTTAAAAATTAAGTAACACAAAATCATACGTAATTATTAAATAGTTTCAAATATAAATAAAAAAATTTCTAAATTTATATATGATCAACAATCATTTTAAATTCTTTATTTCAAATTAAGATACTCTTTCATTATATAATTATTTAAAATATTTGATACATACAAAATATAGTAAATTCATAAAATATAATTTTAAAACACTTAAATATTTTTTATTTAAAATTTAAATATTTTTTATTTAAAATATATTATATATTATAAAATAAAAATAAAATAATTTTTTTAAAATTTAGGATAAAAACCTTCATCTTTACTAATATTCCTTTCATATTTTCTGTAGTATTAAAAAAAAATGCTTTGATTAATTAATCATCGAGTCTTGAAATTCAAACTTTTCATGAACGCACTAAACAAATGTTGTCTAAAAAATGCTTTTACTATAGGAGTTTTTCTTTTCTTGAAGAAACCTGATCATTATTCTTTTTCCCATTCAGTATTTCTGTTTGTTGGATTGAACTTGTGACTTTGTTAATTAATTGTTATAATTCGTTCTCTTTTAGTGGGCTTGTTATTATTAGTCACTTTTTGCTTCCTATTTGTATTTTGTATAGTATTTTGTTTTTGTAGTTGACGTAATTATAGTGGCTTTTTCATATAAATTTGTCGATAGAAAAGTTCACAAAAGTCTAATTTGTTTTTCTTTTGCCATGAAACTTCTAGTTTGGAGACCTTTCTTTCTTTCCATTTTTATTTTAATTATTATGGTATGACTAATCAATATCATCAATATTCAATATCATATTATTAAAAGAGGATTTTTTGGGCGGTGTTTTTTTTTGGACACTTTGCTACATGTCAGCTACACAGAAGTTATTTTCCCGCCCAGTGGAAATGCTGCATTTTCCTCTATTAACCCATGTGGTGTTGTATACACAAGTTATTTTCCCGCTCACTACGAATGCTGCGTTTTGCTCTCATAACCAATGTGGCGCCGTACCATTTATTTTTTTCTTGTTTGCTTTTTTCGCAAGCATAGTTGTCAGTGTACGCTAGGTGTTATAAGTACATAGATAATGATGGCTGCATTAAATGCATGCTGATGACTTGCATTTTTCTCCTACTTTGTTATGTTGTGCTATATGTTCTATTTTGTAGAAACATTTTCTTACACTGCCTTCTTTGTTCAAATTTCCCAGAGGCTTTTGTAGGTGACAGTTGAGGTACTTCAATGTCTTCTTCTTAGTAGTATTATGGTTGTTGATATTTAATCCGTTGGCTAATTTATTGGAATATCTTCTTCTTGGTGCTGTTTTGGTTGGTGATAAATAATCTGTTGACTCATTTATTGTTGGTTGTGGTTATTTATTTCTGATTAATAATATTGTGGATATGCTGCGTCTATCTATTATTCTAGAGAAAAAGAACATTCTACTATTCTGGAAAGATAACATATATATAGTGTCAGCTTCAAAACATTCTGCTACGTGGAAAAGTAGCATATTTATAGTTTCACCTTGAAATATCTCTTAAAAGAAAACATGCTACTGTTATGGAGAAGTTACATATTTTTTTGGTGATTAAACAAATAAAATTCTATTATTCTGTAGAAAGAAAAGATTCTATTATTCTGGGGAAGTTATATATATGTAGCTTCAACTCAAGATAGATGTTATTCTTACGTTATAAGAAACATGTTTTAGTATTCTGGACACCTATCATATGTATAGTTTCAGCTTTGGATATTGCTTATTTCAAAGTTAGAGAGAAAGCATTCTATTGTTATGGACCGCAACTTCATATCTGTGTCCTGCGAGCCAGCGCTCATTGTCGCGAGCCGTATGTTGAGAACTGCGATTTGCGATCTAGCTGTGTTTCAAGCTGGAGCTTAATGTACCAACTACGAGCCAAGTGAGACCGAGCTATGGAGAAGTTACATATTTTTTTAAGTGATTAAACAAATAAAATTCTATTATTCTATAGAAAGAAAACATTCTACTATTCTGGGGAAGTTACATATATGTAGCTTCAACT